>OZ037775.1:65773216-65930716 GCA_964035525.1 Porites cylindrica
TGCTGTTCCACTCGCTACTGGAAGTTGCCGAAAATTCACACTGGACGTTTTGGTTGAATGGAACGCGCCCAAGGGACGTTTACCAATTACAAAAAGTTTCCAAAAAATTTCCGGGGGCAACGAATAATCTGAAAAGGTAGTCTTGTTTTTCCGCACGGAATGTCTTAACAGAAATTCGTGTCCGATTTACTAAAACCCATTGTTGGTGTTTCAGGCTTTCGTGGCCGTCTTTAGATAAAAGGAACTGATTTTTGAAAGTGGCATACGCGATTCCGGAATGAAATTTACCAGTCTTGAATTTTTCTTACCATTTGCCCAAAGCGATAGCCGACCGACACTGATAAATTGTAGGGAATAAAAGACGTTAAGCAAGAAATTTAAAACATGTTGCTTACCTTGCATCGGGTAATAAGATGCTGAAGAAAATAATAACTCCAATGCCGCATAGCAAGGAAAACAAGGAAATAGCTTCTTTGCTACAAATAGAAACAAAAAGAGACGTAGTACTTTTTTTTCGTAACATTCGTAAAAGAAAGTGAGATAACGCAGCAAATTAACTCACCGATACATCGAAGATTTTATGTAGTAAATTACATCACTGCACCAAGTGAAGATATGAGATATGAGACCCTGTGAATGGAAATACAGTAAATCTATACGTTTCATCTAAACATCAGATAGTTTCTAAAATGTCAAAATGGATACACAGCTGAACCTCTCTACAACGGCCATCTTGCGGACAGAAGAAAGTCGCTGTTGTAGATAGGAGACCGTTTGTGTGGGTTCGACTGTATAGTACGGACTTAAAGATCCAACGACGCGGCGGCAACGAAAGTCGCTTAAAAAGTGAATTTGCGTTCTTTCAGTCTTCATAGCGCTTATTCCTACCCACTTACTTTGTCAACTGTAGGCTAACCCTCCTGAAGCTGAATTTCAAGCGACCATATCCAAGCTCAGAAAGAGAAATAGATTTCGTCTTTGCTTGTTTATGTCCTCCATAAAACGCGAATTTAGGTATTTTCACGTCGTAGTCGCGAAAAAACGGGAAAGAAATGTACAAAAAGTGTGATGCACGTGCAAAGTTGTTGTTTTGCTTATTAAACTTATTGCTTTTTTGACGTTCTCGTTCCCGTCCGCGTCGTTGGATCTTAAAGTCCCTAGTTTGTAGCCTGCGCCGCCGACACTCTAAGCCGCTGTATGGGCTGTACCAATGGGTGCGACACCCGGAAACAGGTCTTGTGTAAACTTACTGACTACAAAAAAGCTTCGAATATCGCGAAAACTGAGTAGTGAACTCAAGCTAAATTACGAAAGGTAATTGGTCACGAACATTCACTAGAAATTTTCTGTAATGACGAAATAACAAAATTGTCGGGAATCTGTCAAAAAGTCGTCGATGAAGGTTATACTATGACTCTCCCCGAACACAACGCCCCTGGTTTATTACTTAAAGTTGTACTAGGCGGGGTGGGATGGGAAGCTAAAATGATATTCTTTCCAAGGATATCCGGTTTTCCTCCAGTGAGAGTAGCGTGGGGACTGGGTAGAGAGAAAGTACGGTCACCGTCGACGTCACCGTCCGATTTCATTCCGACTTCCATTGACGAAATCAAATCCTTCTTGAGAGCAACTGAACAAAAGACTACAACTTCACTACACGACAAACAAAGCGTGACGGTATGTTTTCACCACTCGCCTGTCACTTAAGCTAGGATCTGGAAACGGGGATTCCTGATCCCGAATTTCTGCTCCATTTTCACGAAAATAACACATCCCGAACTTCTGCCATCGCCATCCCGAACATCATTTTCTTTCTCAATCCGCATCCGTGCCTTTTGGCAAATTCCGCTTCCCGGCTAGCAGTCAAATCGCGCATCTGTCAACGTTTTCCCGAATCCCGCACTGTCTCTTGGTCAAATCCCGCATCCCGTCAACGTTTTCCCGAATCCCGCCCTGTCTTTTGGTCAAATCCCGCATCCCGTCAACGTTTTCCCGAATCTCGCACTGCCTTTTGGTCAAATCCCGCATCCCGTCAATGTTTTCCCGAATCCCGCAATGTCTTTTGGTCAAATCCCGAATCTCGAAAATACCCTTCCAGACCCTAAAAAGCGTACAGGATTTTCAGCATTTTTCACTAACATGTGCTGATATGTTTTCTCACCGGAGCGTGCTCATTGAAGATCAACGGAATTCTTGACGTATAGCGCAGCTTCCCCTCCCCTGAAAGCAAATCATCCAGCACCATATTCAGTCGCGCTTTTGTCATGGACTCTTCTTCTCCAGAAACACACCATCCTCTGGGTAACCAGTCATATCTGATCTGTTTGTTGCCTTTATTCCAGATAATCACCACCTATGGAAACACGAAAAGCTCATTAGTCACGGTTAGTGAAAGTGATTCAGGATCAGCCTGCGTAGCTGAAAGAAAACAAAACATTTACCTTAGGTGCAGTGGAATTATCAGTGCATCTGTCATCCTTTAGTCCTTCGTTCAGTTCTTGAATGACTTCCTTTTGTACATCTTCGTAAAGATACAAAAATTGCACTCGATGGTCACGTTGGTACATTTTGTCTTTTGCTAATAATCTGAGTACAAGCTTCTCCTTTGCCTGGTGGCCTTGCTTAGTAAACAAAACAACACATAACCTAAAACAAAAGATAAACAGTTTAGAATGAATGAATAAATAAATAAATAAATAAATAATGATTTGGAGGTAGCACATCCACAAAGTGGTTCTTCATCTACCTGATTCCTGGTCAAATTGGAATTTGAAGGAGAGGAGAAAACCGGAGTACCTGGAGAAAAACCTCTTGGAACAAGGGAGAGAACCAACAACAAACTCAACCCAAATATGGCGTCGATGCCGGGATTTGAACCCAGACCACATTGGTGGGAGGCAAGAGCTCTCACCACTGTGCCACCCTTGCTCCCCAACTGATCTGAACTGATCCACTGCATGTCTGTTACTTGAGTGTTGAGTCAGTTCACACCAAGAATGAATGATTCCACCTTGAATGGATGGGACCCTTCCACAGTTGACAAGAAGCAATATGCTGAACTCCATGGGAACAGTGGGAAAAAGGTTTCTTAAGATCAGTTACCGAATTTGAGATGGTGAGGAGCAATTTCTTTGTGGAGCTACAACGCTTACTTCAAGGCTTCAAAATCCGTTTGATCAGCTGGGAATAAATTACCAACCTTCTCTGGGATCTAAACCTCTCCTCTGGGCACAGCTCGTCAAACAAGCCCCGTGATGACAGCCGTGGAAGATGCAGGTGCTTGTGATTTGCAACAACTTCACGTAGTTTGCCACCTTTCAGTTCGGAAGTCTGCAACAGGAAGTGGAGACTAAAACCGGAATTCATGTACACACATTTACCAGATAATGGTGTCTAAGTAGCCTGAGAAAACAGCCAACATTTTGTGACATCTCCAATGGTTTCCCTGTGAAATGACGTCTGAGAAACAAGCGCAGAAATACCATACTAATAATGCGTCACTTCCCAGATCTGGGTCATGCTTCTGATTGGCTGACACAAATTACCTGTGCAGTACAACCGATCAGAAGCACTACCCAGATCTGGGTAGTGATGTCTCATCAGTATGGAATTTCTGCACTCATTTCTTAGACGTCATTTGGTGTGAAAACCAGTGGTGGCGTGGTGAAATGTTGGATTGTTTCACAGGCTAGTGTCTAGGGTACTTTTCTTGGAAGTCCCCTAGGGCTTTATATGACAGTCTCTCCCGAGTTAAATGTTAGAGTGAACTTTTAAAGGAACATTGACACAACAGGAAAGATCATTTTGTATAAATTTACCAAATACGCTACAAAACACAACAATGACAGAATATTTGGGGCAAGCCTAGCTGAGAGTTGAAGGCATAAAAAAAATAAGCAATATTTTCAATTACCCTAACAACAACTTCAGGAGCTGCTACATCATCCTTAAAAATCATGACTGATGGCTCTTTAAAATCAGCATGAAATCGTTTCCTTAGAGGCTCAGTAGAACTGTGCGTCAAAGACACAAAGCCAAATGACTGCCATTTGTAACTGTTGAAAGCCACAAGATGATAAAGAAGTGTGGGGAAGGATTTTGGTGAGAAGAGAATCACACTGGGTTTGTTGCGTGCACTTGTATCCAGGAAAGAATCCAAATTCTTCTCTGTTACCTTAAGGTAAAAAGAATCAAATGTAAGTTAAAATCAATAATCTCTTGAACAATAATATTATTCCTCAAGCCCGAATGGGCTCTGAGTCAATAGCCCATGAGGCCGAAGGCTTTTCACTACTAGTAGGCTATAACGTATAGCCAAGTAGTAGCTCAACCAATCAGAACACAGCATTGATAATAGACCACTAGTTGGATTTTACTAATTTCTTATATCCTTAAGTAGATGGATCATGATCATCTGAGTAAACGCAGCCCTGAATAGGACAGTAATGTTGTTCACAGTGACTGACATTTTGACAACCTGTGTGGTAGTCATCTTCAGAGTCAAAATGACTTGTATCAGGTCAGTTGATGGCATTAAACTGTGGTTATTGACCTTATTGGTCAATTAAGTCGTGACGTTATTAGTCACCTTTCAGTGAAGCCATGATATTGTTGGCTATGAAGACTCTTAACCCATTCGCTCCTGGAGATTTTGCCGAAAAACGCGTTTTGAAGCTAGTCGAGTGGTTTTCTGGTCACTGTCGTGCTGTAAAGAGCTAAAACTTACCACAAACCGGTTTACAGGTCGTACACTTGGCGCCCTTCTAATCCAGATGCAAAATATCAGCTTGCGAAGTTCGGGCATACGCAGAAAGCAAAATTTGGACATAGTTTTTGGGTTTAAAAGTGACACAGCAGTCTTGACTTTTACTTCTCGCTTTCTCTCCTCCCTTCTTTTGTCGCTTTTCTTGCCTCATTTTTTTTTTCTCTTGCTGGACATTTAGTAGGCTTCATTTTGGTGGGAAGAGTTTTTAGGAAAGCTTTTAGGATCTTAGGATTAGGTGAAAGGAAAGGTAGGTGGGTAATGGAACAAGATTTTCATGGAGATTTTCATGTCCTTGTCACGTGGTTTTTTGCTTCTTTCTCTGGTGTCCTTGACTGAATTGTGCTCATTCTGGTATGGTTTGAAAGATCTCTTCACTCTGCACAAGTTAGTGAAGAAAGTTGTCCTTGATCGTTAAAACTGATGACATCACAAAGGGTAGAAAGGACCTGGATCCGCACGAGCGGTTACGGGCGGTTCAGGGGCGAATGGGTTAAATGTCATTCATGTGTTTCGATCAGTCTTTTTGTCAGAGTTGAGCAGTCACCTACAGTAACTGTTAGTCAAACTGTTGGTTGCCCAGTCAGTCTGTCATTGTCAGTTTTGCTTAAGTCCATCAATAAGTCATTTGTATGGTACTGGTAATTATTGACTTTGATTCAATGGTGTTTGTTCTTTTCATTTGCACATACTGTCATTTAAAAAAGTTGATATTGACAATGACTTTTGCCCCCAAAAACTTACCATTTGAATCAAATCACTAGGAAATAACCCATTGACAAAATCCTTTAATCCTCGTACAGTGACTGTGCCACCATAGAATGTAACATATCCATTTAAAACACCAATGATGCTTGGAACACGTCCAACACTCAGACTATCAGCCAGACGAGGACTTCTATTGACGTTGATGATGCCAATCCCCACCCCTGCTTTTTCCATGCTTCTTGAAGCTTCTTGCCAAGTCTCTTCAATCTCAGCACCTGTTCATAAACAAAAGACCAAAATAACCCACATTCAAAATATCAAAATTCTAACATGACTGCATGGCTTTCTGGTCAGTTTTGTACATTTGGATGGGTTTTCTTTGTTTTGAAGTCTCTTCTAGAAATTGGGAGACCATGGAGTCGATAAAAATTGGCAAGTCTCGGAGTCATGTTAGAATAATTTTAATATATCAGATGTCTGTTATTGAGACAAAGTTTCGTAATAGATACTTTCTTTACCTCATAATTTAGTACACAAGCAAGTGCAGGAAGTACATTTTATAACCATGACAACCATGAGGGCAGCAAATAGAAATTTCCTAGCTAGAATCACATAATTTACTCACATGCAAAACACCAATCTCCAATGATTTCTATCAGGTATGGCTTCTCATAGCTTTCTGGTAACACAGACTTGTGATATGATCTATAGTTGATTTGTCCTGGTCTTGACCAAGCGTTTTGGAAAGGCATTCCATTGAAAAAGAAGCTGAAGCCACTGTGTGGGTCATAAAATGGGCTGCCTTGTTGCCCACCATTGCCTGGTCGGCCTGTGGTTCCAAACATGTCAAAATGTCTTTTCTTCTCGTCATCTGACAAAATCTGAAGAGAAAAGCATTTAACCCTTTCACTCTGATAACACATTATGGTGAAATTAAGGCCACTTACTATGCTTTTTACAAACATGCAAATTCTGAAGTTCAAAAGCCAACTGACGATTGCATTTTTCGCTGCCGTCAATCATCTTAATGGACCTCTTAGGAAACAAGACTCTACTTTAATGGGTTCAAAAGGTCAAGATTTGTGATTTGTGATTGGTGGATTTTGATCCGTTTTGTGTGTTTCTGTGTTTCAGGGTTCGTTGCTTGTGGTCATAATTATGATTGACGGCAGTGAAAAACGCAATTGCGAAGGTGGTTTTTGAACTTTAGAGGTCGCATGTTTGTGAGAAGTCCGGTAATGAATATCAATTTCATCTTCATTTAATCTGTAACTTGCATGTGTGTGTGCACTTCTACAAAGCTTTAAGACAGTTTTGTCTACAGCATCTCACCTCATGAGCTTCATTTATTTTAATAAACATTTCCTGTGCTTCTGGATCATTATTCTTGTCTGGGTGCCTAATGAGAAGACAAAAATTGGTCACTTAAATGAATTGCCCGTATCCTAATTATACTGTAATAGTCACTCCTTATCCCAAACTAAATTTGTGCGTTTTCCATAGGCATTCATCCAAAATCTCCTAACCTAGCTTGTTGATTAAAGGGAACCTATCTTTAACAAACAAACTCCAGCTTAGTGAACAAGAACAGCGCGTGAATAGACAAAATATATATTTCTTTTGCAAAGCGGTTCTTTTAAAGAGTGCTGTTCTCCGTGCTTCTCAGTATGAGTTTAATATACACATTAAAATATTTCCCTGTTTGGACAGCAGTATGAATAATAAGTCAAGCAAAGAAGTTTTTGTGAAGAATTTACCAGTTTCTTGCCATTTTCTTGTAAGCTCTTTTGATTTCACTGGAGCTTGCTGAGCGAGATACACCCAGAATTTTATATGGGTCTTCATCGGGTGCCAGCGAGTCCAAAAACAGTGGAAAATAAAGAAAAATCAATCCAAATACGAGGATCATCTTGAGGCATAAGATCGGCGCCATTTATCCTGGCACAAAACAGCAATAAACGGTGAAAAAGAAGCACATGCACGTTTCTGGAGTCGAGTTCTTTTACAAGATGGAAGAAAAATTTGGGTAAAACCGCTGACAAGGTAAATATTTCACGCCCGCAAGTCTGCTGCTCAGCTGTTTCCTCCTTGAGATTATGCTCAGTATCCCGGATAGGGAAATAACCACGTGATCAAACTTGTAAATTTTGAGGTTCGCCATTTTTCTCTCATTTTTACTCACAGGAGAATTTTGCAAGGCTCTTGTAGCATTGAGGATAAAGATTCCAAGGTACTTTTTTCATAACACAAGAGCCTATTTGACACACTTTATTTTGCGCTTTTGAAATTGTCAAAAAGTACAGCCTCCGACCGCACAGCTGATAGATTGAGGACCTACTACCTCCAAAGCACCGTGAATTTTTAATCGCTGAAACGTATTTGTTTGGAATCTGCATGGGCATAATTTTTCCTGTGCTGGAATTCTCAGATCTAACATTTCGAGATCCGTTGATTTAAAGCTAGGCTTACTGATAGCAAAATTCTGGTCTGAGATTTCACTTTCTCTTGTACGTTTGCAGTTCAAATCAGGATGTCGGAAACTCTCACATTTGGACCCGAATGGTAAGACTAACGTAGTTTCTGGAATTGACCAGCGTTTTGTTGAACAACTTTCTCCTGCTTATTTTTAATGTGATCGTAGGTCAAGGTAATAATTAATAGTTAATTATGTACTATACTTTTACGTTTGTGAAATATTTTTGTTTAGATGCGTTTCTCTTAGAGTTCGCATCAGCTGATTTACAGAGTTTCGCGGTTTAAGGCTCATGATTAGTGTGAAGTCGCTTGTAATCGCATTTTGCATTGCACGTGTATGCCAGCAAGAAATCATTTATTCCTTCAGTTCTACAAATCTACGTCTTCTGTAATGATTGAGAATTAATTTAATACTGGAACCAGATGGCTCTGCTTCTGTATTGTTTTGCGGTACAGCTGTCCATTTTCTGTGGTCGATTGTTCAATTGTCACGTCCCACGTACAGTTTGTACGTTTTTTATATAAACATTAAAAACTTATTATTCACGTGTTCTTTTCATAATCTCTTAATTCCTGAAGATTGATTACAATGATTTTATTTTGATATCAAGCAAAATAACACTGTTGAAATTTTTTTCATTTATTTTTTTTGTGTTCCTTATGACAAAAATTTGCTGTAGTATGTCCCCTAGTGAGAGTGTGTCGAGCTTTGAACTCTATAAGGGCTGCTAAATTAATCTACTAATCTCACGTTTTTTTGAATTAACAGGCTTCGCAACTTGTCAAGCGGAAACAGTGTCACTTCCCCACCCCCCTCCCCTGGTCCCAAGTATAAGCTTGCTGAACATCGGTATGGAAAGGAGGAGATGCTAGCATTGTTTAGTGAAGATGTCAAGATACCTGAAGAACTGGCAATGTTTGAATCAATTTGTCGATCAAGACCAGTTCTTCCTCTTGCATTCCAGCCATTGACTGAAGAAGAACAGGTATAATTATCTGTTCTGTTAAAACTGTATTACAGTCAAGTCTCTGTAAGGGAACCTATGGGACCAGAACTCCAGGTGTCTGTTTTAGTGAGGCATCTGTCCTATTTGGGTGTCGGTTAAGGGAGAGTTGACTGTATAGCCAATGAATTACCAACTTTGCCTCAAGAGAAAACCATAATACTAGATGTTGCCAGTCTGTTTGCTTTTTTTCAAATAGAAAAGCATGTCTTATTTTCTTGTTGCTAAAAAGGTGTTACGGCTCAAGACTTTTTGTGGCAATGTGCCAACTTGTTAGTGCTCAAAAGAGATTTCTCAGCATAGGTAAATAATATATTAGTAATTTCTTTCTTTAATTTTGTTGTTTTCAGCGGAACTCGGTCGGGTCTGTGAACAGCAATGCAGTGTTGAAGTTGATGGGGCGTGGTGGGGTGCGAGGTGGAGGTCCTCCCAGAGGGCCCGGCAGGGGAGGATTAAGAGGTCAGTACAACTATTACTATTGGTTGATAATTGACAAAAGGAAATTTGTTCATCGTTTCTCATGGCTTAATAACAGTGATCAGTGGCATGAGAACTGTGTCACTGACTGCATTTGCCAATTTTTTATTTTAGTTTTAGACTTGCACTGTATTCTACTCCCTGACTCATTAACTGACTATAAAATGGTGGTAGCACAATTACTGTTAACCCAGCAGTTAACACTTTGGCCCACCAATAAGGACAGAAACATACCAAGGTTAAGATTCCCAACTGGACAGAGGTAAGGCAGTTGGTGATTTACAGGCATGACTGAGGAGTTGAACTTGGAACTATTGAGAACAAATCCAATTTGGTGTGGATTAAAGTCAAGGCCTCCAGCACTCTAATACTCTAACTGCTTGGCCACCTTGCGTTCTTCTATTCTTAGATTCTCTGTCAGTGTTTTTCAGGCAAACAACTATCTAAGTAAACACAGTACCTTTTACTTGCAGTGATTTACATGCTATTTATAGCCGTTGTTCTATTGCAAATACATTTTAAATCTGTACATTAACTATATATGTCTTTTGTTACTAAGGTCGTGGCCGAGGTGATGGAGGATTCATAAGGCAAACGTCTTATGAAGAGACCAGAGCAGAGGGAGGTGGAGGCTTTGGTCGCGGCGTTGATACTCGCAGGCAGGGATGGAATGAAACTGGGTGAGAGCACTGGAAATAAGTTCTTGGGCATTTAGAATCGCATTTATGGCTAAAACAAATGTCAGATTCAAATTTACACACGCTAACCAAGTGGGCTAATCCTTCCTCCTAAGGACAAGTAGACAGAAACTATGAAAACATTCTTGTAGGTGAACCTGACAATAAAACTATCGGTCCATTTATTTTTTGTGTAGATATAGTGAATGATAAATGACAAGTATAGGGTCACTTGGCACAAACTGCAGGGTCCGAAATTAACTTTTTAAAATGGGCGCCAACTTGTGAGCAAGGATAAATTTTTGGTCACCAGAGGGCAAATTATGGTCACCAAAAATTCCCCTTGGCGGCTTGGAAACTTTCAACTCGTACTGATCTTAGCTGTTGTAGAGGTATATTTACAGGAAGATTCGTTTCACTTTTTAATTAAAAAAATATCAGCAGGACAAAAAGACACCTGTTGGCAAATAGATTCAAGGTTTCAATTCTTAATCATTTTCTCCAAACATGAAAGTCTACAATAACAACCAGCTTTACAAGTCGCCAGCTGGCGACCAGTCATGAAATTCTGGTCGCCAGAACTGAATTTTTGGTCGCATTGGCGACCAGGAAGGCGCAATTGCGGACCCTGAACTGACATTTGCCTTTGACCGTTAATATGATTTGAAGTCTCTCTGGTATCTTTTCGTGGTGACATAAATATCATTAGTTGTAAATTGTTAGGTTAAAGTGAAATAGTCAGCTCTGAAAGAAAGTGAGATTGCAGCTACAGAATCAAAAATGGCTTTTATCTTTGCATTACAGTCGAGGAGGATTTGAAAGATCACCAAGCCTTAGAGAAACAGGTTGTGTACTTTTTTTAGTGTTTAATAGTTCTAGTCTGAAGGGAACGTTGTGTTTGGGTGAAAGTTAAGAAAGAAATGAAATGTTATGGAAATCAAGATAAAATTTGTTTCATTTTATTTGATCTATCTTTCTGCCCATACAGGTCCTTCTGGTCCAGGCAGAGGGGGTTATGATCCATCTCGACCTCGCTTATCCAGTGACACTTCATGGGAAAGGCCTGACAGACGATCAGACAGTGGAAATTGGAGATCTGGCCCCGGTGGAGAGGATGATGATGGGTGGAGGATATCGGGGCAACGGTCTGCTGACAGATCTGATAAATGGAGAGGTACTCTCTGACTCTTTGTGACATTCCTCACTGTCTGCTCTTGGCTAATCAGAGTCTGTCAGTGGTTTGTCCTTAACCCTATTCCTGTACAGTACATGCAGTATTAACTTTCTTATAACCTGCGACTCGGGTTTAGCTAGCAAGGGGCAGTCTTCTTTTATTAATGCAAACAAAAGTAACCGAGCACTCCAAGCTGCCACCATTTTGGTCGCCATGGTTATTCAAATTTTTTTGGCAACAAAATTTCAGTGAAAGACACCAATTTGGCGATTTGTTTTTATAATTCACCTCTCAGACCTTGGCTTTTCTGGTTTTAAGCCTCGAGATGTCAGCTCAGCCTCCAAAAATATTTTTGGGGGGCAGCCATTATGATTACTTCCAAAATAACTATTCATGTAATATTCAACATTTTTTCTGGAAACCCTTAATTCTTATTGTCTGTCTGGTGACCATTCTGCGATATTAGGTCATCAAAAGGTGGCCTTGAAAAAAATTGAGCTTGGAGTTCTGATGTCTACTTTTGTCCCAAAGTGAATCTCATGTTACCTTCTTATGACCATGGCATCAATCAACTTTTAAGGTGGTACTACAAGAGGGAGGGCACCTTGGCGAGGAGGACCAGATTCATATCGAGATCGAAGTACTACAGATGATGAGTGGCAGACAGCGCGGGGCAGTCGACGTTCTTATCATGAACATGATGATGTCAGGTGGAGCTCATCCAATGAACGACTTCCTGAATGGAGTAATGATGATAGTGATGATTTTGATACCCCTGGTACTTTTGATTCATCTGGAGCATTTGTTTCACACAAGGTTTGTTCTGCTTTTAGTCTTTGGAGCCTTGATGACTTGTGTTAAGTTTGTGTTAACTCTTTCACTCGGAGGCCAAGTTATGGCAAGATTGTTTTTCTTGTTAACTTTATTACTTTACTTGAACATGCTATCTGTCTTTTCACTGGCTAAGAGAGATTGAAAAACTTCATCCAATAAAATTAATATTTAAAATCTGTGGATAAAATACTATGGTGTTACCATTCAAATTCACTGTACAACACGTTTGGCTGAACTTTTGTATAGCGCTGTATTTATTTCTTAGAATTTTACAGAACCAAATTTGATTTATTTAGGTTTGTTTTTCTTTGGTCACCATTGTAGGAGTAAAAAGAGTTGACCCTTTCAGCCCCAACATCCATATGCAAATTCTCCAGATTGACTTCCATACTTTCCTTAAAGAATTAGTAGAGGGAATTTTGATAAATGATCAAAGTATATTTCCAGTGGTGATCATTGAATTAATTCTCATAACCATTTCTATTGGTTATGTATTGATACAGTTTGGAGAAAACTGATGTTGATCACTCTTGGGGCCTAAATGGTTGACGGGGCTGTGGGTTCAATTTACCAGCTGGTCACAGTTATAAGGACTCAAATGCCATAAATCCCCTATTGAGCCCCCACTCTCAAATAGGCCCTCTCCCTCTATTAATTTCCCCCTTTTAAGGGGAAGAAAGTTAATAAGCCCCTCTCAGTCTCTCTTTTAATCCAACCCTCCCCTCCCCTGTCTCTTATTATTCTTCGCTAATAAATGAGAGGCTGTATGGGTCAATCACAACTGTAAAACTTTGTGTGGACTGATCCTGGGTGGTTTATGTTCAGATTTGTTTTTGATCCTCAGCTGCATGACCTCTAACTTCTTGTACTTGAGCTTTTCCATTTTGTATTTTAGTTCTTTATGGAGAACTGATACCATTGCCTTTACTAAATTAAATAAGCCCCCCCCCCCCCCCCCCCCCCAGCCCCCAACTGAGGGCTTAATAGAGGATCAAGAGTATCAAAATGGTCCTTTAAAACTTGGCCAAGTTGTGAGATTTGTACATTGTTAAACTGGTCTTGATGGTTATTCTTTACCAACAGAAAGAAGAAAGAGACCATAGTAAAAGTGACAGAAAATCCGACGAATATAAAGAAAACACAGACAGACATAAAAGAAGTCAAGTGAGTCTTTCTTGAATGAGTTGTCACAAAATTTTTCGAAATAGGAGCTTTTACAAAGTTCCTTTCTTTGTTTTGTGTATAATAATTATTTTTCTTTTTTTTTATAATAAGCATTTTCAATGTCATGAAAGATATTGTTCATCGTGGATAATGTGTATAAAGGGCTTCGTTTATCGTTTGTCTCATCATTGTCACATACTATGTAGATATTGATTCCGAAGTTTCAACCACATACTGCAGGTCTTCGTCAGGTTATAGTGTCAATTTACTGAGTAGAACTATTTGTACCACGGTGGTTGTGTAAGATCCTTGTGAATGCAGCAAAGTTTACTTTGGCGAAACAGGAAGGTGCATGCATGAAGGGATTAAGGAGTACTTTCGGGATATGTGGCTTTTGCGAACTCAAACTTCAGCTGTTTCTGAATATGCCAATATGACCGGGCATCATCGGCTCTGGGACAAGGTGACGTTTATTGACTAAGACCCTCACTGGTACTCTCGTAGAGTTGAAGAGGCTATTCACATAAGACTTCACCTTAACAACATCAACAGGGACGGTGGAATTCAGATTCCAGAAGTGTGGATGCCTATGATCAGACAACATAGCAGCTGATCCCTACCACAAACGACCGCTGAGGGAACAGTTTCCTCCTCTAATAATACCAACAATACTTTGGATCAAAACCCACCAAACATGAACGAGGCTCGTGATACACCAGTCACAAACAACCATGGTGGTACAAATAGTTTTACTCAGTAAATTGACACAATCACCTGATGAAGACCTGCAGTACTTGGTCAAAACATTTTGATCAATATCTATGTGACAATCATAATACAAACGATAAACGAGACCCTTTAAGTGTTGTCACTTTCTGGCTTGCTTTTTTCCCCCAGTCGGAAAGTGATAGATCGCAAAATGAAGACATAGATGTGTGGAAAGAAGATGAAGAAGATGATGATATATTTTCAGATACAGGTTTGATGGATGTTGTTTTAGCTTTGTGTCTTAATCTTTCTTTTGCCTTTCAGTATAGCTGTAAAATTAATTAGATCATACAGCAACTTTTTTTATTTGCTAAAATTGATTAGCTCAAAATAAAAACAGAGACATGCAAGTTAATTTAAAATAAGTTTTATCACCTGCTTCTGTAGTTGTCGTCGGTTATTGATTAGAGGAATGATAAATGAAATAATTATGTTTTCCTCAAAGCATGTGGTGAAAAATAATTTCTCACATACAACTGGGAGCCATACCAGGCTTACCATGCAGCCCAGCCTTTATTTTATCAACACCACAAATCACTAATGTAACAGCGCAAGAAGAGAGGTAATGAAACAGCTGACGTGAAACTAGACTGAGCCTAGACATAAGAATAACCTGAACTAAGGTACTACTTGAAATCCTACAACCCAGAAAACACATGGAGGGCGGGTGGGCGGGGCAGGCCAGGCAATGGCGGAAGGCAACAAAAATAACTGAACTCTAAAATGCTGTGTGACCTGAAGACCCCTTGCACACTCAAACCCATACTCCCTGCCGTGTGTGAGAAAAACGTCTTCTGCTTCTTTTGTTCCTCAGTCAGCGGAAAACCACACTTGGTTACACAGTTTAACGTGTTTGTACCTATGGAAGCTAACCTCGTATGATACATGCTTTTTTCTTGTCTTAGGTACCAAAAATATCAATGAAGAAAGACCCTCAGAAACAACTCAATCATCATCACAAAAATTACCACCTGCGGAACAAAAAACACCTGACCCTTCTTTACCTTCCATTCCACTTGCTTCACAACCTCTCAGTTCCGTCTCACAGAGTAGGCAACCAACTTCAACACAATCTCCCTCACTTAACAAACCACAATCAGTTGCTGAGCTTGCTCAGGCTCATATATCACCTCAGCCTCAAGAAGAAGCAAATGTCAAGAAAGAGGAGGAACCTAATATGGAGCATTTTGCTCAAGCAGCTGAAAACCTAGTGGCATCGTTAGATGATGATGATGAGGTGATAATTATAATGTGTTACTATCATTAGCAAGGGATGCAGTAGAACCTCTAGAAACAGCCTCCTTTTCTAAAATGGCCACCATTTTGTGCAGGAATATACAGTGCATTCACTATGACTGCCATGTATATTTCCCCCTGGTGGCTGACCTGCCCCCAGACCTTTTTACTGTCATTATTGTTATCATGTCTCCCTACCCTGCCGGAAGTTACATGAGGTGTCTATGAGGCTGGTGGAGTCCCAAACTGCAGTCGATTGCAATTTGTAACAATGCCAACCCTTAGAGTGGCATCCACTCAGGCACTGTCACACTTACTGGGAGGGGTGGTGGGCAAAGGGGAGGGATAAGAAAAAACACTTGGCAAGAATGAACCAAGGCAGGCCCAACAACCCGTGAATGTAATGGCGGCAAGAGAATGGTTGTAAAAAGATCAGGCCCATGAGCCCCTGTGATGCAATCAGTGTGCCCCCGCATATCTGACAAGAGAGCTGGCCAGCCATGTCTCATGTTTAACTTAGCCTAAACTTCATTTAGCCAAATTTCTTAATTGCTGAATTACGTGGAGCACTTGCATTCTTCAGTTGTACAATGTTTTCAGCTACTTTTGAAAGTGATGGAAAGTTCATAATGTACTGTCTTGCACTTGTCTACTGGATACACTATAGATCAGCTAGGTCAAAAAGGGTTGACAGGTAATAGAAAGATGGTAAATTTTATCCTTTGTAAAGAAAAAGTAAGATTACGTGGAAAAAGGGATGTAAGTGTCACCTATTTTGATGTGAAATTCTCCCTATATTTTGCAAGCAAATGACTATGAACTCAATCTGAACCAGATGAGAATTCCCTTTGGTTTTCTAGGCTCCCTCTGTAATGAGATAGGTGTAGCATTCATTCTGTTATGAGTATAGGACTTGTCTAACCCCAGACACCATTACTTTGGATGGTTCAGCATCTGAGCTCAAATTTTGCATGTGTGTGACCATGATGTTGAACTCAACAGGAGGACTTGCACATCAAGGATGTTGCAAACACAGCCAATCAACATCAAGAATTCCGCAGCTCTCCAACAACACCAGATGAAGTGCAGTGGAGTTACACAGATCCACAAGGGAAAGTTCAGGGTAAACAGTGGACTTTTAGGCAAATTGTAAAATAATACTCTGTCTTTGGCGAAATTGATTTATAAAGTGATGAATTTATGAATTTTGTGTGTTGAAACCATGAAAAAAGAAATAAATGCAAAGAAGATCATTGTAGTTAAAGATGCAACTTATTTAAGATTTAATTTTTTTCCAGGATTTCTCTGCTTAGCTGCATGAGTTGCTTTTTTTAACTGTGATTTAGAATAAATAATTTAATTAGCCCCGGAGGAATGCTTTGTGCTCTTAATTCTTTTTCAGTGTTTTGGTGATTTTCACGAAAAACACTTAAGAGCATGATGAAAGCTAAAATTCTTCATCCCTTTAATCCTTTCCCTCCAGAAGAGACCAAAGTGCAACTTAAACAAATATTCATTATAAATTCACTAAAAATGATACCACATGAACTTACTGCAGCAACAGAGAGTTAATTTGAATGATCACTTCCCCTGGCCCATAGGATTTTGTCCAAAGACCCAGAAGTTAAAATATTTCTAAGCCCTGCATTCAATATACATAACTCCATCCCTCAATTTGAGCATGAAAGGGTCAATCTGCAATCTTTGCTTTGGTTATCAATAGCTGCTAGACTACAAAGAACATGTGCATCTTCCTACAATTGAGTGGAATCTTGAGTTCTTTTTGGGAATCATAAATGAACTGAAGAATCATTTCATCATGGACATAAAATAGCTGACATAATTATTTTCCACAGAATGTTCTTAATTTTTATGTCTGTTTCTGTCTAATAAACTAGTCAATTCCCTTCAGAACTGTGAATGGTGTAGCTAGCTGAAGTTGTCATAAGCTAAGTTTATGTATTGGATATGTATGTATTTACTGAAATTGCATATCGTCATTCCTTCACAGGTCCATTTTCCAACTCTGAGATGGCAGATTGGTTTAGTCATGGTTACTTCACCATGGGGCTGTTAGTCAAGAGAACAACAGATGAGGCTTTTCAACCACTAGGTGAAGTCATTAAACAGTGGGGCAGAGTTCCCTTTGTTCCTGGTCCTCAGCCTCCTCCATTCAAGGTATAAGATCATAGCTTAGATCAGGATAGTGTTTTTCCATTTTCATTGTGTCATTTCAAAGTGTTGAACTATGTGAACACTAAACCATTTTGACCAGGAACACAGTCCCGTTACTGTGCATGTACCATCTTTGATTTTCTGCTAGGATATCGCAAATTCAAAAGGTGTGATTAGTGTCACAGAATTTCAAAAAATCTGTTTGCATCGTGCTCGGTTGAATTTAATACTTCACCAAAAGTTCTCAAAATTACAGATCAAAGCTGTATCGTTCACATTAAATTTCAATTTGTGTGAAATTAAGAGTTTTTAATGTTGCTTTCATTGCTGTTGGCCAGAAAAGGTAAGCACTTTGATGCCGGTTGAAGGCAATAAAATTGCAAGAAGTCTTCTTCTCTTGAGCCAATTATCAAATAAGATTAAATCCTTTTTCAAAAGTCAAAAATATTATTTGAGAATGTAAACAACATTTCTCTGTCAGCAGACTGCGGTCCTCAAGAAAATCTTGTCATGTCAATGAGACATTTCTATTGTTGTTTTAAGAAAAAAATAGATGGTGTTCACTCCTGCACTTAATTGAGACAGTGTCCCTTTAAGATTGTTGTGGGAGAACACTGACCACGCTCTTATCAGTACTATCTCCTTGAGGCTAAAATAATGTGCAGCTCAAAGATAAGGGCCCAAAAACTTGTACGCTACATGTGATTGCACAGAAAGCTTCATCTGTGTCTTGAGACTATATGTATCGCCAACTTTAAAATATGATTGTTCGGTGATATGACTGGCAGGGTGTTCCAGAACACATTCAGAGGCAGCAGCAGCAGATGATAGCCCAGCAGCGGCAGTATCAGCATCTAATGCAGCAGCACTATCTTCAACAGCAGATCTTTCATCAGCAAGCACTTATGATGCAGGTAAAGAATGGTAGGAAAGTGCTGTCCACTAGCCCAGGGCTATCAGAATGGCCAACCATAGTTTGTTAACCATTTTAGACAGAAAGAAATTGATATTCGGTCAATCTGGGGCTTCCCCTAGAACTTACTGCCAGTGAAGTGGAGTGAAGTAGTCTCTTGCCTTTTGGGCAAGTTAATTTTCTTATTGTTGTCTTAATCGTACAGTAAGCCTTTGCTAAAAGTGAAACTCCAACTTGCTAAACTAGTCAAGAGTTGCAAAATTTGCACCTGTGAGGGAAGATCACTTCAAAAGGAAGTACATATTATGTGTACATGTACTCTAGCCTGACATTGTTTTTCAAAATCACCCGTTTAAGGTCCTCTATCTGATAATATGATTTTCTTTTTACCCCTGCAGCAACAGCTTCAACACAACCAACAGCAAATGCAACAAGTTCAACAGGCTCCCCAGCATTCGTCTCAAAATACATCACTCTCCAGTCCGCAGCACTCCCAACCACAAGCAACACATAGGGGTACACTACCACAACAGCCTGCAAGACCTCAAACCATATCACCCCATTCAGAGTCCATTTGGGGTTCAAATACACCATCCCATGCAGGTCCATGTAAGTGTTTCAGGGTGACTTTAGTTAGAGACCTTTAGATTCTATGGTGAGGATGACTATGAGGACAAGATTTTCTCAATACTAAGTAGAGCACAGGTGTAAACAAGCATCATTTGGGAACTTGATAGCTCTTGTCATTCAACTACGGGTTTTAGTGAGAAAGTTGTAGTAGCAGAAACAAGTTATCAAATGTTAGAAGTTATATTATTTTGTGATAGGGAGAGGGCTTAACCTCCTTCAATAAAAATAATTGTGATAACCTTTCTGGTGAAAAAAGTACATTGAAGATTTCCAGTTGTCTACCAGGGGTTTTATTAGAAAACAGGAAAATCTTGTCCTCGTAGTCGTTCTCGTCATTCTCATCCTCAAATCTAAAGGTCTCTACATATAACTGCATTTGCCAAAGGGAGGTTGGTGTACCTGGTATTTCTAAGGGTTTCTACTGGAGGCCTGCCAACCCCTTACTAGACCTAGCACCACTTGGCTTATGGCTGGTAATGTCCATAGCCCAGTCAGGACCCCCAAGACAAGGCTTGTAGTTGTGCGTAACACTTGCTAAGTAGTGGATAACATAAGTGTTAGGGTAGAGGAAGAAAGGCTACTCAACCAAACAGCACAAGATCTTCAGTGAAGCTGCTTTGAGCTTGTTATGACGTGACCGAAAATAAGCCATGCACTGATGCAGCGATCACTTCTTCCACTGACCACAATGTACACCGGGCTTGTTGTTAGTTGAATGGGTTGTTCTTGATGTTTAAACCAAGGAGGGCAAACAGACCACACCCATTTTGCGCAGTAACAAAAATTTTGCATGGTAGTATTTCCCAGAGTTATGAACTGCTGTGTGCCGAGCTGCTTTGTAGAGTAATATGTATAGTCAAAATTAAGTTTTATTTTCTCATCCTTAGCGGTGATTTCACCTGGTCCATGGTCCCCTGTCACAAAAACTGCAAGTGCGAAAAGGTGGGAGACAGAGAACAGCCAACAGAATGTACCATCATTTGAAGAGATTCAAAGAATGGAAGAAGAAAAGGAAAAACAAGCTAGAGTAAGATTAAACTCATTTCGTTGCTGAGGCAAAATGTTTGATGAAATCATTGTTGGAGTTTTTCTAATTTGTAATTAATTATTTTGTTTTGTTGTTTGGGCTTACCATACTACAAAGAAATGGTATTTTTACTGAAGAAAAATAAGCTCAGTCATCCTCAACTCAGTCACAAATAACCTTATGTATAACTTACCACTGAAAAGCAACATCTTTTTCCAGTCCTGTAGCACTTTGCTATATTGGGTATCCACTGCTTTAAACCCAGTTTTAAGTTGTGTGGTTATATATTTCTTGCTTTTTCTTTTTTCTCCGAAGTTGTAATAACTTTAACTTTGCGTCTTGCAGATGGAAATTGAAAGAAGAGAGGCGGAAGAAAGAGCACTAAGGTTAAAACAGGAGGAGGAAGAGCGGCGGCGCCTGCAAGAGATAGCCATGCTTAAAAAACAAAAAGAAGAAGAGGAAAGGCGTCGGCAGGAAGAGGCAGAGAGAAGGAGAAAAGAACAGGAAGAACTCAAGAAGGTTGGTTGAGCTCTTAACTCTTATGCCCCCAATATCTAAATACAAATTCTCCAAACTGATCTTCATACATTTCCATAAAGAAAAAGTTGAGAGAATTTGATAAAAGATCATAGCATTTTCTCCTAGGCGATCATTTTGCTAATTCTCACAACCTTTTTTCTTGATTATTTATTGACATTGTTAGGAGAATATTGATGTTGGTCACTCTTGAGACTTAAAGGGTTAACTTCTGCTTAATGTTAAAGAGTTTCAGTCATTCTGATATGGCTCGGTCAATTATTTGCTGAAGTCACCACTGAACACCTTAACCTAACTCCAAATGCTCCTGTAGTGTTATGAAGAAAAAAAGTTATGAAGTAGACCTCAAACAAATTTCATCATGGTGGGAGCACCTACCATAATACTTCTTTGGGTGTTTTTAGCAGATGATATTAGAACTGAGAAAGTTGGCCTAGTTTTTCAAGTTTTAATCCATCCTTGCCGTCATAGCAGCAGACAACAGGAAACACTTTCATTGCCTAAATAACACAACTGTACCTTTCTTTGGAATTCAGTTGATACAAAGACACTTTTTTGCTTTTTAAAACAATAGAAAAATAGCATGATGTGGGCTGTTCAAGGTTGTTTAAGCTTCTAATGTACAGTTTACCCCCAAAATAATTTGATTTGTGATGTATACAATTTCAAACATATGCACACACTCTCTTGATACCAAATATTAATCCAATAGGGATGCTCCGGGAAAATAGAAATGTTTCCAATTCTGCCAATTTGTCCCCAACCATCCTAAATAATTGCGGGTATCTGAGACGTGGAGTATTTATTATTTGGCAAAATTTGGGATGTCCAGGAAACAGTAAAGTTGCCAATCGTCTGGGATGTTCCAGACATATGACAACCAGACTTAACCCGCTAAACCGTAAGATCAAAATTCGCATTCTTATTTGTTGCCCCTATTCATTTCCTTCAGAAGTAGTGGGAGAAGTTGATAAAATATCATGCAAATTCACCCTGTGTGATCATGTCCATAATTCTCATGACCACCCTGTTTTACAAAGCGTTGATATTATAAGGAGAAATTTGATGCTGATCACTCTTAGGGCTTAAAGGGTTAAGTTAGATTTCAAATTCAAATACAATTGCCCTCAATTCTGTCAGAGGCAACAGGAAGAAGCAAGAAGGAAGCAAGAGGAGGAGATAAGAAGGAAACAAGAACAACAAGAGGCTATAAGGAAACAGGAACAACAACGACAGCAGCTGGAGTTACAGAAGCAGAAAGAAGAACAGAGAAGGTTAAATGAATATCGACAACAGCAACAACAGGCGCTGTTAAGACTCCAACAGCAACAACATGAATTGATGAGGAAAAGAGAGATGCAGCAGAAAGCTGAATTACAGCAACAAGAATTGCAACAGAAGTTACAACAGAAGAGACATGAGAGTCAAGTATGAAATAATAATCATCATCATCATAATAATCATAATAATGAAAATTTTTAATGACATCACATATTTTATTTATAACATACTATCTATTAAAATCCTATTTACAAATAATTATTAATTCACTTTAAAAAAAACTATTTCGTCAAAAGAAAAAAAAATTCATTTCATTAAATAAAAATTATTCAAATTAAGAACATTTCATTTCAATTAAAACAATTACTGTCGAGTAAAAAAAAGAAGAAACTATTTTCAAGGTCAATTGCATTCTTACTAAGATAATCACTAAAAATAATCGCTAAAAAAAGAGGAAAATTAAATAGCGTTCACAATGTGTTAATGACGAATATTTGCCATTTAAAAGTAAGGAAACACATCAATAATAATGATGATAATACTTATAATAATAGTAATAACAACTCACTGTAGCAAAATACATAAAGCTAACTTAGTGTCTTGGTGCTTATGTCATCTTGGGGCTTTTTGAAAAGATTATATAGGATATTATGCTTCGTTGTTTTAAAAACGTAATGTGTTTGCGTTCGTGAGGAATGGTTGTTCAAATATCATATTACAGGAAACGTGCTCTGTCTTGACTTATGATAATTCTCGAATTGGTTCGGGCAAATTAATTTCTTTGCTATTTCTATCCATTCGTAATTGCTTTATGTTAATTGCTTTTTGTGTTGATTGAGTTTTTCTATTAATGAATATTTTTTAATCGTTAGTAGTATTCAAAATGTTGAAAATCACGATGTGGGAAAATGCAAACACGAATCTGTCACTTTTACAATGTAAACATTCAATTAAAATGTCACAAATTTGCATAATTTGAAAACAACTGGCATTTTTAAAATTTCATCTTATGGTGATTTCGCTACAACATTTACATGCTCAATCTTGGCAAGAAATTACAATAGTGCCAGAATCGTATCTGTAAAAGTTTTAACTTTCCCTGTGGCTACCGAACCAATCTTACGTGCTATAAAGCACTTATAGCACGTAAAAAAAAAAGTGAAAAAAAGTACACGTGCCGATTAGAATCCGCTACATAACGTGACTGCATGGAAGAACTATTTTTTTTGAAAGCACGTGGTTTTTGTACAGACTATTTATTCATTGCCAGTTATTTCATGTCCTCTCAGAGGACTATTTTTTAAGTGACGTTCTTTCATTGAAGCATATACGATCACGTTATCAGATGACTGGTGGGTCATTATGGGGTGCCTCAGCTCCAGTATCAAGTGCCATGTCACTAGCAGAGATTCAACAACAAGAGGAAAGAGAGCGGAAACAGAGAGAAATTCAACTGCATCAACAGCTGCAAGCTCAACAGCGTGAACAGCAAGCACGTGGAACCCCCGGCTGGGCAGACAGGCCACCGGCAGCAACCCAGCCAGTGAAGTCTTTAATACAGATTCAACAGGAACAGGCTCGACAACTTGACAAGAGACAGCAGCCGCAGGGACAAGCACTGTCAAGATCACAGGTGAGTTGGAGTTTTACCATTTTATCCCTCAATTCGTTCTTTAGACGTCATAGAACTGGGCTGCTAAGCTCTCTAAAATACAGGTATTTTAGGCGCTTTTTTAGTTAGGATTTTGCCTAATGCTTTTTGCTTAACAAAGAGCAAGGTTGGCGCAGAGGTGAGAGCTCTCTCCTCCCACCAGTGTTGCCCAGGTTCAAGTCTCGGTATCAACACCATATGTGGGCTGAGTTTGTTGTTGGTTCTCTCCTTTGCTCCGAGGAGTTTTTTTCCCGGTACTCCACTTTCCCCCTTCCTCAAAAACCAACGCTTTTAAATTTCAATTCGATACGAAAAGCACGGACAAGTTTAAACGAGTTCTTAAGAAGTCCTAAATGCTTTGTAGGTGAACAAAGTCACTCTCCCAGCGTGAATGAATCAAGCTTGAAGCTCGTGAGCCTGGAAAAAATGATCAAAAAAGTCGTGATTGTTACTGATTTTTAGCATTACCAAAGCAAAGCTATGGAGAACGGTGGAGAATATACATGCTGATGTTAGGTTTTGTTTACTTGCTTCTCTAGCCAAGTCATAACCCTCTCAGTTCATCAGTTTGGGGCAACACTGGGACCTCCCTAGCAGCATCATGGGGACCGGCTGCTAACTCAGCAAATATCTGGGGTGCAGCACCATCCAAACCACCTCAACAGTCTTATGTGGACGATGATGATGATGATGATGATGACGATGATGACGATGATGATAGTGATGATGAAGGTTCATTCTGGGATGATGCTGTCAAAGCGGCGAGTAAGAGCCGACCGCAGCAGAGACAGCCACAGCCACTGACACAGCAGCGACAGCATCAGCAACCAAGGTAGATAGTATTTCCCGCAGCAGTTATCGCAAGCTATGTTAGAAGAACCTATTAGCCGGAGGAAACGATTGTGCTTTAGTTTTCCAAAGTCACGCTTTGCACCCTCAAAGCTAAGTTCCAAGTTTCTAACTTTGTATCACAGAACTGGTGTCGTTTTAAATGACTACCTTTTGATTCACAAAACAAAAACGGTTTTTATCCGTGCGTTTAAACTGAGTTAACTCGCTAATATTTCTAATTCTCCCCACTTTTCAGACAACAATCTTCCAACAAAATGGCAGAGAAACGAACAAACCGAGACGAGGTAAGTGACGTCACCTTTAATACTCAGCAAAATACTCGGACACTCAACTGACACGACTCAAATGTCTGTAGGGAACTGAATGTGTGTGCGTATTCATTAGCAACGGAGTCCGAGTCGGATTCGTAATCAGAGTGTAGAACTTAACGATCTAGTGAAAACAGCGTTCTGATTCCGCTTACGACTCCGTCGTGTACGATCAAGTAAAAACTAGATTGTCGGAGTCACAAGCAGAAGCGGAAGAACTAAACTAATCACAGAGCGTGGGAACGTGCATTGTGATTGGTTTATCGTTCCGCTTCTGCTGGGTGATTTATTGACCCTTTACCGCTGGGGGGTGGGGGTGGGGAAAGGAGAAAATAGAGTTTCTTCTTCTTCTTTCTTTTCTCGCGCTCCGCGCTCGCTTCTGCAAAAGTTCATCAGGAAAAAAAAAACAGGTTTGTAGAAAGGCTATGTCGATACGGGAAGGTCCAACGGCAGCTTGCGATAGGCAAAACCTTGCTGGAGGGTGGCGGCACTTTTGATCATCAAGTAAAGATCGCACTTTTCTGACTTTCTTTTGCCAGTAGTTTGGTTAATCGTCTTCCTTTTCTTTGCAGGAAAATCTTCGGAGACTCTTTCAACCGCAATCAAGTGTGGATGAATTTTCTCAGTGGTGTTACCAGTCTCTTCGAAGTTTAAATAGCGCTTCTACTATAGATAGTAAGTCTCTTCCGCCATAAGGTTGTGCTGCCTCGTCCCAGGGCTTTTCCCATTTTCTAAGGGATCAACGTCTCAACGATAATGTCGCCGATTGTTACGGTGGCCCACAACTGTCACGGCAAAACCAAAAACCTCACGGCAAAAACAAAATACCTCGCGGCAAAACCGAAAACCTCATGGCAAAAACAAAAACCTCACGGCAAAACCGAAAACCTCACGGCAAAAACAAAATACCTCACGACAAAACCAAAAACCTCACGGCAAAACCAAATACTCCACAGCAAAAGCCAAATATCTCACGGCTAAAGCAAATACCCAAGGCAAAACCAAAGCTATTTTGTTTTTGCTGTGAAGTATTTGGTTTTGCCGTGATGTTTTTGTTTTTGCCGCGAGGTTTTCGGTTTTGCCGTGACAGTTGTGGGCCACCATAGATTGTAGCTCCTTGATCGCGGACCCAGGGTACTTTTCCACTATGGCAAAATGATCGTAAATTTCGGTTGAGAAATAAACAGAACGCTTGAATGGTACGCTTGGAAACCGCCGCCTGGTCCTCTTTGACCGGCCTGTCCAGTTTGACCGAAACTTGCCGTTACATTTCCAAAAATTCTTGTTTCTAGTCCTACTTTGCCAAAAAGTGTTCAAAGTTCGGTCGAAACGCAAATGGATCGCTTTGATTCTATTGGAAACTGTGTTTCAATCGAACAATGTCTTTCCATTTTCTCTTGATAATTCCACTGGTTTCTGTCTGTTTGGAAAGCACCCCACCTTTTCCAGATCAAAAGTTCTGTTAAATTATTATTTCAGAGCTCTTAAATAACAGTTAAAAATATCAGGGAGGGACACAGCGGCTAAAATCAAATCCGTGAATCCTGAAAATATGTTACTCATATTTATTGACTTCATCTGCTTGTTGTTGTGTTTGCAGTTCCAACTTTTTCTGGGTTTCTTAAAGAAGTAGAATCCCCATACGAGGTACGTAATTCCCCCTTACATTTGAAACTATTTCCTCGTGAAGCTATCTTTCCTTACTGATAACCGCTACATCTTCGAACTTTTCCTTTGTTTCTCCAGGTGTATGATTACGTCAAGCAATATTTGGGGGACAGTCGTGAAACGAGAGAATTTGCGCGAGAATTTATCGAGAAGAGGAAGAAGCAGAGAGAAAAAGTGCCTGTTTCTGTTTCGAACTTTCCTCAAGTAAGTTTGAACCAGGTTCGAACCGCAGAGCGACGCACGCGAACGTTCAAACCATTTTTATCTGATCCGCTGTGTCCGTCGTAGCATTTTTTGAGGAAATTTCTTATGTTGTCCACATCTATGCAACGTGAGTACGTGTCTGGAAACGGGTAAAAGCGGAACAAACTGTAACCAATAGGCCTTCACTCTGAAATAAGCCCTCCCCCCTCCTCAAAAATGACTGAAACAATAAGCCACTCAGGCGCGGATCTAGCTAGACCGATTTTCTAAACGAGCCCCGAAAATGCAAGCTTCTATTGGGGTCCGGGAGCGTGCTCCCTAGGACAATTTTTTGGATTTTAACTCCCTAAAATCGCCTTTCCTGAATTTCTGAGTCATTCATACAGGATATTGGCCAGATTTCAACTTGGAAAGTTAATTTTATATATTAGGAATATAATTATTATGAAAATCTGACCGATTTCCGTAAAACGGTGGAAAACGGTGTGGATCTGCCGCGCCTGCCACTGGGGTGTCATTGGAGAGATAGAGGCATGCGTGATTGACGTCCTTCCTCTTTGCCCACTACCACTAGTGACACGATCAAGGCTAAAAGGCCACCACCATTACCCTGAACCAACCCCTCCCCCGGGGGGGGGGGGGGGGGGGCACCGAAGGGAAGTTTGGGTAGAGTTGTTCCGCCGAGGCCTTCAAACCCTGATCCTGTGTAAGACAAATATTGTTCATTTCGTTGCCCTGTTTAAGGCGATACACTATGGCTCATTGAATGACCTTGATTTATTGGCATTTCGCATTCAAAATTAAGTTATTATTATTATAGGATTATGTATTTTTATTGGAGAAAGTTGTTGGGTACCACAAGAATAGACTGTTCATCGCCAACCTTCGCTCTCTTTTAAAGGCTTACGGTCCAAAAAGGTACCCTGTTTAAGACTTAAGACTCTGAAAACTATTCCCTGTTCAGCGGCACATAGGGAGTGCCCCCTGGGGAAGCAAACCCCCTTTGTGTATTTACCGGTTTTTGTGTTGTTCTTTCCTCGCAGGCAAGCGTGTGGGAGGCTCCTGTTCCTCGTGACCCACCCATGGGGGGTCTCCGAAAACCATTCCCTGTTCAGCGGCACATAGGGAGTGCCCCCCGGGGAAGCAAACCCGCTTTACGTATTTACCGGTTTTTGTGTTTTTTGTTTCTCGCAGGCAAGCGTGTGGGGGGCTCCTGTACCTCGCGGCCCACCCATGGGGAGACACACAGATATGAATCAATCAGGTGCATTCTTATCAGGACCGGTCCAAGAAGACTCTCAAGATGCAATGAATAAAAAGAAGCGAAAGAAGAAGATGCAAAAAGTCGATCCCAGTATTTTGGGATTCAGTGTGAATGCAGCGGACCGTGTGAACATGGGAGAAATACAAACTGTCGAGGACTAAGAAGATCTAAGAAAGAGACTTGGACAAATATAATGTCGGGCGAATAAGCCCCGCCTGAACATTCCTATAGAAACAAAATTGTTTTATATCGCAAATCGAACTCTCTTTCTTCGCAGGGGCTTTTCGCTTGTCACGCAATCCTCATGGACAGGATTGCGTGACGAGTCAAAAGAACGTCTGCGTAGGAAGCTGAGAGGAAATTGCATTTAGTGAATTTTACGAGGTAACCGTGGCGAGTGAGCGATGGAGAAACATGGCGATTGTACAGACTGTAAATGGCGATCAGCAGCGTTAAACCTTGAAATATAACTCAGGAGGTTTTCTTTGAGATGCTTCGTGTTGAACAACGACGTAATTCCTTCTTCCAGAGATGATTATTATGTTTCGCGGAAATACCGCTAGCTAGCCCTTCCACTTAAAAGCCCCCCTCCCCTCCCCCCAGGTATTCTACCTGTTAACGAGAAAAATATATCCGATTATAAGTCCCTCCCAGATACAAGCCCCCCCTTCCCCTCCCCCCTCCTAGTTCCAATTATAAGTTTCCCTCTGAATTCGAGTTCAAGCTCTCCATTTGTGGCGAACGAAACGAGATGTGAGAGAACGCTTTTTTTTTTTGCGTTCTGCTCTCGCGTGACTTCTCGCGACTCCCCTAAATGGAAAGCTTGCAGAACTAAAAAGTCTTTGCGTTCATGTGTTGAGACGGGCTCGAGCCTGCGTACCAGTCGTTTCCGGTTTCGTCGCCAAGTGGGGACGCGTGAGAGCATTGGACAAAAAAGTGGAGCGGGACCCGCTTAAACCCAAGCTACCGGTTGGAACTCCATACCACCTAAGGCCCTGCGGTGTGGTGCCACAGAATTGGCAACACTCCTTACAACATTGTTCAACTCCTGCTTCAGGGAATGCCATTGGCCCTCCGATTGGAAGAAAGGAGGGTAGGCGCCAGTTTTTAACAACGACGACTCCCTCGACAAGGAGAATTATCGATTATTGGAGAGGAGCCCTAGACAATGGGGACTGGGTTGTTGGCCTCCTATCAACTGACATGAGTAAGGCCTTCGACTGTTTACATTATCCTCTGTTGTTGGCGAAGCTTCGTGGTTATGGGTTTCACGAAAGTAGCATTAATCTTATGCAAGCAAATTTTACGGATCGATATAATAGGGTTCGGGTAAGAGACATTACTAGCCTACGTAGCAGGCCCTCGGAAGTAGTGGGCGAAAGAGAGAGCGCGCGCGCGCGAGGGAGACACGCGAGGGGTGAGGGAGCCCGTTTTTTCTTGTGCCCACCACTTCCAAGCGCCTCCTACGCAGGCTAAGACATTACCAGCTCTTGAAGTGAAACTAGGATGTCCTCAGGGATCCTCTTTTGGGCCCTTTTTGTGGAACTATAATCACTATTTAAGAAACATTCAATTGTTGTACAAGTGAATGGTAAATAGTTTTTGGAGTCTCTTGATTGTCGGTTAGTTTTCTAGCTAAGTACAGATACGCAAGCCATTTGATACGTAAGATGAAATATGTTTGATCGGCAACCCCCAATAACTCAGTAGAAGGTTTATGTTCGATAGGTCTCTCATCCATCGTTAGATTCTTAAACTTGGCTTTTGCCAAGTTTTGCCGCGAGCCAATTGTCATATAACTAGTTTTGGAAGTATTGCAACTTAATTTGTTTGTCTTCAGCCAGTTATGCACTACAGAGCTAAATCACTATTTAAGAAACATTCAATTGTGGATATATAACCATGAGCTGTAGTTATGTATGTATCATCGGCAAACATACCAGGTGTTTACTGTGGCCCACAACTGTCACGGCAAAAACAAAATACCTCACGGCAAAACCGAAAACCTCACGGCAAAAACAAAAACCTCACGGCAAAAACAAAATACCTCACGACAAAACCAAAACCCTCACGGCAAAATCAAAGACCTCACGGCAAAACCAAATACTTCACAGCAAAAGCCAAATACCTCACGGCAAAAGCAAATACCCACGGCTAAACCAAAGCTATTTTGTTTTTGCTGTGAAGCATTTGGTTTGGCCGTGAGGTTTTTGGTTTTGCCGTGACAGTTGTAGGCCACCATAAAGGCAGGGGCGTAGCTAGGGGGGTCCTGGGGTGCCCGTGACCCCCCCTTGGTAGGCCTTCTTTTGAGCAAACAACCTACAATATTCAGGTGGCGAAAACGCCATGACAATATCTTGGCCGTAAAAGCCATTGTTGAAAAGCCCACTTTTTTAAAATTTGTTTTTTGTAAAGTATTTTCGTCAACGGCTCTTGTCTTTAGTTAATATGGGCCTTCATGCCGCCATAATACGACTGAGCCTGCTGATACACGAGGGAGAGCAGCGGTATAAACCATATATAGTCGGCGATCCCCGGATGGTGATCTGGTGAGTAGCCTCTGTGAACACCCTCCCCCCCCCCCCCCCCCCCCCTTTGAAAAATCCTGGCTACGCCCCTGTAAAGGTATTGTGTGCTGTAGACAGACAACTATCTTATGGGGCACTATAAAAGGTATGGGAGTATGATAGTGAAACGGACAACAAGAGAGAGAGGAATATCAAAGTTAAGGACTAGCATTGAGCCAGAAAATAATATCACACTGTTGGGTGTTACTATTGACAACAAGCTATCTTTTGCGGATCATATCAATATCGTCTGTAAAACTGAGAGCAGTGAGAAAGTGGGGGTTATACTGAGATTACGAAATCTTATCCCAACAAACGCTAAATTAAGCTGCTACTGACTCCCTCATCTCACTTATTGTAGCAGTAGTGTGGCACTTTTGCAAGGCCAGTGACTCTAGAAAGTTAGTAGCCTGTGCCAGGCTCTCAGATAGTACAGTGGGGACGTATTAAAACGAGCAAAACCTTTTTACTGAACGACTTTTCACCACTAACTTGGAGCCTGGAACAAGCTAGAAAGTTAGCCGTGAGCTGGTCCAGGAAAGGGGATTGAGAGATTGAGGGCTGTATACTGTGATTGGAATTTGTCATGATACAGCCAGTTAGTAGACCGGGCTAACCTTCCACCACCACAACAACAACAACAGCAACAGCAACAGCAACAATCAAGCTTTATTTACGGTATCACTTCATTAAAAATGCTCTTCCAGTGAGCCGTTTACATAACAAAATTTTCAGAGAAACTACATTAATGCTAAAATATATCTATTTATTATATGGAGGAGAGTGTTTTACTGGGAACTAAACCACTCGTAGATTCCATACGCCACTTCATCCGGGACCCGAGTGGCGTATTTTCCGTATGTCACCTTTGTGAGTGTCGTATCGTTCGATGACGTCACGATTCCCGCCTTTTGCTTTTGTTGAATTGGTTTCTCCATATAATAAAAAGAACATTACACGTTGGCTCGAAGATATGAATTTTATGTTCTCGTGGCAAGAACAATATCTCACTCGTTCGCTTCGCTCACTCGTGGGATATTGTTCTTGCCACTCGAACATAAAATTCATATCTTCTCGTCACCGTGTAATATCCTCTATATATTAAGAAAATCTACCCTATAATAATTACACAAAAGTCAATCAACCTTAAAGGTACATTATGTCAGACTAAAATAAATTCTATCTCAACTCGCTCAAGGTAATCCCTGGTTCAAGACAAAGACAGGGCAGACTTGAAAGAGTTGAGATTTATCTCGTCTTTAAGCACATTTTCTAGGCCATTCCACATGACTGCTCCCTATAGCTAAAAGCCGGCTTAGCAGCTTCAGTACGGGGTCTTGGTAGAAAAAAAAAACACTACTAAGAGCAGAAGATTACAGGACATTGCAATTACGAAGTTTAAAGTAGGCATCAAGTACATCAAGGATTTATTTAAATAGCTACACTGCTACAGTCTAAGAGTGAAAAACTTTTACAGTTAAGTTTAATACAACAAGAATTATTTAGGCGGCATGCGCAAGAAAGAACGGGTTCGCGAGAGGCGCGTGTCTCCCTCGATCGCGCGCCCGTTCTCTCTTGCGCCGACTACTTCCAAGCGCCTACGCAAGCTATTTATTACTCGTATGTATTCGTATGTACCCGTATGTGTCCGTGTGTTACTCGTATGCCCGTGTGGTGTCAAGATCTAAAACGGAGCACTAAAGGAGGGCGGGGCGGAGTGGGATGAAATGAGCGCACCGTCGGCCTGACGTTTGCCAGTCATATGACGTTTACAGGCAGCGGAAGTAGAATAAGGACTTTTTATCTTTGCCATATTAAAACGCTGAATATGTAATTGCGCCTGACGCATAACTCAAAAGGAAAAATGTATGTGCCTAAAAAAAGAAAACGCTTGAACGCTTTGCTTTTCTGTTTCATTTATTTATTTACCTCAGTGTTTGCAGGAGCCCAGCTGCTCTTTCGGTATAAACAGACTTCTTATCTTGTCCGCGCAACGTATCTTCAACCCTCGTTAATTTCCTTGGCTCGGCTAAATCTTCTTATCAAAGTCATTTTGCCAGAAAAATGCTTTCACGGAGGGGAGCGAAATGATAAAAAGTGAAAGCTATAGAAATATGCTTCCCCCTTACACGTAGAATTGTAATTTTAGGCAGAACTTTTTTCCTTCTGGTGTTTCCTTCTGTATCAGATATAGAACAAAGGATCTTTCAGCGCGCTTAGGGAACTTTTAAAATATACAGGAACTACAGACTTTACGGAAATCGGAATATTCGTATTTCCCGGTGACGTGATACGTGTCCGCAGATGTTGATTTTATACCGTGAAAAGGATTCAGCGATCTATTAACGATCAGATGCCAATATTTTTGACAAGCTGTAAAAAATAAGTCTTGAAAGCCACCACAGCGGTGACTCACAACGGGTCTGATGACGATGTAAATAACAACATCACGTGATCAGAGTTTCATAACATACAAGGCCGATATCATGCTAGGATTGTTCCATAGAGTTGAATAGCTCTGTCACTGCGGCTTTTTACAGAGAGGGTTTTCGCGATGTTGTAGGCAAACATTGTGGTGCAGAGTTACTTCCTGAGATTCTCTTATCATTCACCTTCATCTGCGTGGTTTTTTAGTTGAATGCAGCGAATTCCAACCTATAAAAAGGACGCCTGTGTTTGACAAAGTGAGCACCATGCAGGAAGCTCGAGGCCACTCACGCAAAGAAAGCGATGACTTCTCAAAGCTGTGTTTTGGGAATGACAGCGAAAATCTCGAAAGTGGCGGTGAAGGAAACTTCTATATGGACCCAGCTCTGGAACCGGCGTTGTCTTTTCATCAACCTAAAATTTATTTTACTTCTATCTCCTTTGTGTATGCTTTAAGGGATGTTTCGACAACCCTTCGATTAAGTTTAATTCGACTGTACGTCCATCCCGCGGGTGCTGCAGTGGTCTTACTAGCCGCTATTTTGATTCCCGCATTATTGGGCTGGCGTGCTTTTGACTTGAATTATAAAGAGAGGGGAGAATATTTGGTGATAGACAAATCTTTAGAGTCGTTTGAAATTCCGGGACACATCACTTCCGAACATAACGACTTGGTAGACGTCGCGTCCAAGCTGTCGAAAGAAAGCAAGACGGTTCCTCGGCGAGAATCTCCCAGAAAAGGACGGCGAAAACGGTCAGCCGGGGTTCCAGACATAAACCCAAAGGAAAAACATGCCCATCCATTTCAACAAAGACCGAAATGGACTCTGGAACTCGTGTATCTTGCTGTGGGAAAAGATGAATCTGATCTGAACATTTTCACGAAAGAGCGCTTGGAAACTATTCATCAAATTGAACAGAATCTGATACGGCTGGAAGACTTTGCTGATTTTTGTTGGAAATGGAGCAAGGCAGAGAACGATCCTTTTCTTCTTGATATAAATAGCTGTACGCCTCCCATTTCGCTTATAGACTTTTTCTTTCCGTCCATTTCCCAGGGTCTTCTTATATATGACGGGCAAGGAAAAGTTAACCTGACGAAAGAAAGCATAGATCAGAGTTTGAAACTGCTACTAACAAAGCCTTACGCGTACTGGTTTGTGGACGACTCGTTCTCCAAAGACCATCGAAAGAGCAGGTTTTTACGTGCCGAAATTAAGTTTGGTTCGCCTTTGCACTTGAAGTATGGGTACCATAGCAAAGAACAGAGCAAATCCTTCAACACTTTCCTAATCAAATATGTGGAAGCTTTGAAGAAAATGTCAACCGAGTAAGTATCTTTTTTCCTCCTAAGATAAGCTTACATTTATTAAGTGGGAAGCCGTCTCTCTTTAACACCCTCGCTTAAATCCTTTTGTTGAATTTAAATACCATGTAAAAGGATTTTCACAAAAATGATATATGTAGATAAGAGCTTCAAGAGCTTTTCAGGTAAAGAAAACCGGCCATTTCAAAGCATTTTCATCGTTCAAGATTATACGGATGTTTTTCATGCTTTTCAAGTATAATAATTGCCTTGAAGCTGGGTGCTTTAAATAAAGTGAAGATAAGAGAAGATCGTGTCTGTTTGCATTTTTTAGGATATGTTTCTCTGAAAAACAGGAATTTGTAAACAAAATTCACGATCAATAATGAGCTATACCTAAAAGCGTTGTCGAAATGCTTCGTCATGAAATGCAATGAAAAATCATTGAGGCTTGAAATTAAACCGCACTTTTTTTCTATATTGCTTTATGAGTAGCTTTAAAATGCAGCTTTGAAATTAGGTTATTTAGTTTCACTGATGTTTTTTTTCGCAAATCAGTCAATTTTTTGAGTACGGCCACCCCCCCCCCCCCCCCCGGGGGGCATATGTCAGGCATTTGTCAAGTTGTGGGCGTGTGTCAAGAAAGTTATGCTTACGGGGGTGGAGTATTAGTTTTGTCATCGTTGAACTTAACATTTCTCGAAGATTCCCCACCACCTTTCAAAACAGAAAATGTATTTCACACATAGTCGCTATTAAGGGCCATAACCTGTAACACCTATTGTAGCTGAGCTCACTTGATGTTACAGGTGATCAAACTGGAAAGCTATAGGTAAGGCAATAAATTTTTGTGAGAGGGTTTGCAGGTGAATCTTAATTTACTGCTTGAAAACTCAATGACAGCCCTGTCATTTGAAAAGTACAATGAGCGATTCCAGAAAATATCCATATCCCACCGTGGAGGGAATTTCACTTAGGACCCCCCCCCCCCCCCCCACCTCTCTGGATTTTCCATATTTGTAAGGAACTGATGACTGGCCCCGCCCCTCCCACCCCTCTGGAATTTCCACAAAGTAAGACAAAGACCTCCCAACCCCTCTGGAAAAGTTTATTTTCACAAAAAAAGATTATCAAAGTAAAGAACAATGCCATTTGTGGTTATGCCGTGGTTTTAATTTAGTTTATTGAGTGGGCTCAAATTAGAACGTTGTATCTGTCAGTTTACCTTGTTGTGCAAGCTTACGATTTTTTTTTTCCAAATGGCCGGTAGCTGTCTATAATGTTATAAATCGCTTCAAGTTACTCGGGTTTAATTGTTTAATTAAATTACCTTGACAGACGCTCAGAACATAAGAGTCAGCAGACTCTTATTTTTTAACTTCTCCTCGTATAATTTTATTGCGGCTTTGGCTTCACTGCTTGCTGTTCGTGTGCAGTAACTTTGCAAAGAAAGGCCTAGCAAAACCCGGGAAGATGGGGCTGGGAATAGGCGTGCTTGGAATTGACTGAGCCTTATATTTATTTATTCGTTTATTTACTTTAAGGAGGTGGATAGTCTTTGGGCGCGATCCATTCAACCAAAATTTCCGGAAATTTCGGTCCAAAACTCAATGGATCGGTTCTTTCCAACCGTAAAAGTTTTGAAAAAACGGGTCCACCTTTTGAGGTGGTCCTCTTTTCCCGGTCGGACCGGTCTGAATTTTGGTTGAATGGATCGCACCCTTTATATAAGGTGTAAATCTAACTTCTGCATTTAGTTTTAATGTTGTAGTCTTGAGGTCTGTGTTGTAACATTAATGTGTTGGGAGTGGACACTTATCTTTAATAATAATGATTTGCATGACAAGTTTACTCTGTGAACTCAGTTGTTAAAACTAAATTTCCTTGCATGCTTAATAGTTTAATATTTTGAACATCTGCCCTGTATGTCAAGCATTTTCTGACAAGTTCTAAACACTCTTTAAGTTTTATCCTTTTTGATAATAGCCAGCGTGTAATTTATATTCCTGCTTGTAATTCAAACATACATCCTAAAGTACATTGGAACAGGATAATGATCTCTTAAGATAAAATATGACAACTGTATGACTCTCACCAGCAGGATTTAATCAAGCCCTATAAGATAAGAATAAGATAAAATATGACAACTGTATGACTCTCACCAGCAGGATTTAATGAAGCCCTATATAAAGTCATGAATATTCATAATCTCCCTGCTGTTCTCCTTACGTTTCTTTTGCGACAAAGGGGAGCAATTGATCAGTAATCACAAATTTCTTTGTATCCCAGTTTTAATTTGTTATTTTCTCTGAATGCGGCTGCGTGAGATGCAAACAATTTGACTTTTGCAGCAAGCTGTGTGCTTGGATGGGTGGTTTTGTGGCTTTCTTGCCTGTCTTGATCTTTGTCTTGGTAGTGATAGCTCATTAACATAATAAAATTCTTGAAATACAGTAAAAACCTGCGAGTAAGAAGGCTTAAATTTGCCAGTTAGGCCCCCTCTACACAAGAACCTATTTAGCCTAAAATTTGAAACAGGTTCTTATTTTCTAAAAGCTAGGTAAAAATTCTGTATACTTGGGGAAATATAATAAGTGAACATTCAGGATTCTCAGTTTGGAGGCATCAGTGTCTTATCACTCCAACTGCAATGTACTACTTCACTAGCTACCAGTGGATGGAGCAGAGAATAATAGTATTTTTAAGATTAATCTCATATGTTTTAACCCATTCGCTCCTGAACCGCCTGTAACCGCCTGTGTGGATCCACATCCTTTCTACCCTTTGTGACGTCATCAGTTATAATGGTCAAGGACAACTTTATCCACTAACTTGTGCAGAGTGAAGAGATCTTTCAAACCATACCGGAATGAGCACAATTCAGTCAAGGACACCAGAGAAAGAAGCAAAAAACCATGTGACATTGACCTGAAAATCTCCATGAAAATCTTGTTCCATTGCTCACCTACCTTTCCTTTCACCTAATCCTAAGATCCTAAAAGCTGTCCTAAAAACTCTTCCCACCAAAATGAAGCCTACTAAATTCCCAGCAAGAGAAAAAAAATGAAGCAAGAAAAGCGAAAAAAGAGGGGAGGAGAGAAAGCGAAAAGTAAAAGTCAAGTCTGCTGTGTCACTTTTAGACCCAAAAACTTTCAAAATTTTGCTTTCTGCGCATGCCCAAACTTCGCAAGCTGATATTTTGCATCTGGATCAGAAGGCTGCCAAGTGTACGACCTGTAAACCGCTTTGTGGTAAGTTTTAGCTCTTTATACCACGACAGTGACCAGAAAACCACTCGACTAGCTTCAACACGCGTTTTTCGGCAAAATCTCCAGGAGCGAATGGGTTAAGCAAGGGTGTGCTGTAAGGAAAATTAAAGGGAGCACAGTGCTTTGAAACTGTAAAATCCAGGGTGCCCAACATGTATTTTTTTAAACAATTATTGTTTAAAAAAATACGATTTTCTAGTTGCCCAAGAGCAAAAGTTAGGCGCCAGGGGCCACTGGGCTCTGCTAGAGCACAGCCCTTGTTTTAAGGTACTTAACAATTTAGCTTCTGGTAATCTGATAGCACCATTGCGCATTTATGAACCTGCAAGGTGTCCTAATCACTCATCTTCTAAAAAAATGGCAATTTGTTATTGAAGCCTGTGACCTAAAGGCCTACAGTCCCATGACTTTTTCAGTCATTGCCCCTATCCTCTGGAATGATGTGCCTATTGATGTCAGATCGATTGACAATGTAAATAAAGTTAATAAATTCTGGGTTGAAGACCTATCTTTACAGTGAGTTTATAAACTGTCTTAGGATTTTATTTTTTTATCATTAGTTTTTTTTTTGTTTCTGCTACAGTGTAACAATAATATGTAAGTTAGTCCAGGATTCCTGTTTTTTGATATGGATTATTTAAAGCATAGCTCTTGGCACTGAAAAGCATAAGGGCTAAATAAATATATTGAGATTCTATAAAAGGAATAAACTGCATATCACTGTAGGGATGTAGATAATAGCTGGGAGCTAGGGAAAATAGCCAGTTGTCAACTTGATTTTTCCAGCTGAAAAACATTACAGTCTTTAAAAAGGCAACTGCCTTCTTCTCATACAGTATTACCCAATGCTCCCCCCGCCCCCACCACCCTCAAATGCCATTTCCCATCTGTTATAAATTTAAGCTACATCCCTGGTGCCACAAAATGCTGTTAGCAACTTGTATTTGTTTTCATCATAAAAAAAGAACCTAAGAACCTAAATAACCTAAACTTGTGCTAATTACCATTTATGTAATCTTGAACCTGTCTAGGCTAACTTGGCAAAATGTTGGTTCTTACTCGCTGGTTTTTACTTTATCTGAGTTGTCCTTAGATTTTTTAGTAAAGCCTTCTAAATCCACTACTCCATTATCTATTGGGCCCTATTCTCCCGTGACTATATTTTATACTGGTAGTTATACCCTTGCTAACCTGATTTCTTTTTCGTTCATATCCAGCAAAGTTCATATCCTTTATGGAGGAAATGATATCTTTGACTATGAGGTGGACAAGACTCTCTGGGCTGACATCAGACTCTCTATCTTCACCATGGTTTTTGTTGCAGCATTTGTGTTAGTCTTCACTAGGTTCTCATTGTGGCTGACATTCTGGGGGATCTTAAGTCTTCTTACACCAATCTGCTTAGCTTACTTTTTCTTCCGTGTTGTGTTTGAAAAAGTGAGTCTGGGAATACTAAGTGGTATCTCAGTCTTCATCATTATTGGAATTGGAGTGGATGATGTGTTTGTTTTCATTAACACGTTCCGTCAAGCACATGGTGCCAAAAACTTGGAAACTCGTATTGCTCACACTTTGTGCACTGCTGGGAAGGCCACCTTCTTCACTTCATTCACCACAGCAGCAGCATTTTCTGCCAATTGCCTTTCTGAGGTACGAATTTAAAAAATGTTCAACTATAATAAATTAATGACTATGTCAGAAAAGAATGGTCTAATTCTTTTTGTAGGACTGTGAGTCTGTGGAACAGATCAGAAGTCTTTTCTTTGTATCTGTCATTCATCCAGTCAGTGTTTTGTTATTAGTCTCATGTATCAATTCAATGGATCGAAACGCACCAATTACTGATTACAAGTCTTCATAGCCAATAACATCACGGCTTAACTGACAGACGACCAATAACATCGCGACGTAATTGACCAATCAGATCAATAACCAGAGTATAATACCATCAACTTACATGATACAACAGGTTGTCAAAATGTCAGTCACTGGTCAACAACAACAGTCCTATTCAGGACTACGTTCACCCGGACGATCAAACTCAACCTACTTTTGAAATGACTCTTGGGTTCAAACCTTTCACAGTTCAACGTAACAAGTGTGCAGACGATCTGGATAATACAAAAACCATGGCATGTCCCTTTGGTGTTCATATTCACCTGGTTCTACTTTATGTGATCATTGAAACGTAAACTCTTTAGCAGTACACATGTACTTTGACATGACGTTTTAATGTGTAGTGTCCATACTATTCTTACAAAATGGAAGTTTAAATGTAAGTTTTAATGTTTTTCATTGCTTCAAGGTGCAAAAGGTTAATAAACCATCAAATTTCTTTTCTTTTATTTTATTTTAATGATCAGGGTCGTCACTGGGCTCATGTTGAATGACTCATTTCTTTCCTATTACAGATGCCTGCAATTCGTGATTTTGGTCTGTTCATGGCACTTATAGTGAGCTTTTGCTGGTTAACAGTCTTTTGTACCATTCCCCCTGTCCTTAATTTGTGGCAAAGGTTCATTGTCCAATGGGAGGAAGTCATATTCGATTCTATTTGTGGCTGGACTAGTCATTTGTTTGACAATGTGAGATATACCTTACCTGGTAAGTAATTCACCTTGAGAAATCTGGCCTCCCTTCTGCAGGCATATTTTGCAGTGTGAACAATGATACTAATGTTCTCCTGCCATCTTGGATGTCGAAACTGACAGAGAGGTGGGGTGGGTCAAAAAAAGATTCCAAGGGAGAGGATTTCAAGATGGCGGACACGATCAGTGTTCCTCTGAGTTTTCCTTAAAAAAAAAAAGGTGTGCTCTTCAAGCTACCTCCCGTCCAGTTTTCACATTCATCAGGATGTTATACCAGGAAGGTAGACAAGCTTTTGAAAAAAAGTTTGTCATATTGCTAGGACACCTCAAAAAGTTTCCTTCCCAAAGAACAAGAAAACATTTATGTTCATTAAAACAAGCGTATTTAATATTAACAATAATGATTAGGATCCTGTAAGTAATTATTGTTACTATAGTGAGGAATATTGTTCAGTGTTCTATCAAGGTTTCACTGTGAATCTCAAAGATTGAAAGCTCTGGGCGTAGTTGAAAAGTGCATTAGGGTGATGAAATCCATTGACTCCTTTGTTATATGTTTATATGTTTGCCTTTTTTGACTTGACTATGTACATTCCTATTATTTTGAACTTACGGATCAATAGAAACATTGGGTTAATTTATTCAGTCACCATTGTTTTGTGAACAAAAGACATAGGATTGCACATAGTTATTTAGGGAGTTTCCAACATAAACTGTAGCACATTTGTTTTCATCTTTGATAGTTGCCAGCTTTCTTAACCAGTCTCCTCTACTAACTGTGCTCTGGGATACAAAATATCGTTGTGTTTTGATTTTGAATCGGCCACTGTTTTGCAGATGACATTGTTCAGTTCCTGTCAGGAAATGACCAAAACCGCACTGCAAGTGAGCCTTCGTCAGCTTCCTCGGTTGAGTTAGAACTTTCTGTGCGGCAATCATTCCAAGAAGAAGATGATGATGATCAGTTACTGCAGCTCGACAGCAATGGATCAAACTCTCAGTCCCCTTCGCCAAGCTCTAGTGACTGTGACTTGGCCATGTATAGTGATCCTAATGGAACATTTGATATGCAACTGTCGACACCACTTATGCGGAGCAGAACCTCACAGTCAAGAACTACAGTTAGACAGACAGGCCAATCTGGCAACTTTCTGCAAAGCTTTTTGTACCATTGGTTGGGAGTTCCAATTAAGAAATATCCTATTGTTGTTGTTGTGTGTTTTGTGATGGTCCTTGTGGCATCCATAACGTTAGACAGTATGATCCACGCTTCTACAAAGCCTCCAGCATTTTTCAAGGAAAGCACCAATTTACAGCAGTTGTTGTACTTGAAGTACAATATGAGTAGTGACAACCTTAACGTGAATGATTTAGGCTTGGATATCATAGGCAATGATAATGTACACTCCAACCAAATTCCTAACCCTAAGACACCAAAAACAACAGCTACGGAGACAAATGGGTTGAAAAGCCCCACAACTATCCCTTCCCCTGCTACTGCTGCACAGCGACCTGGCAAGCCAAAGTCAAGCGGAATACAACTGCAGTCCAATCCAACAAAGTCTACCACATCAGCTTACAGGCAAACTACCACTCTTCCACCTGAGAAATCATCAACTTTAACACTAACACCTGGAACTCAAAAGGCATCAAAGTAAGGCTTGTTTCAAAAAAGTTAGAGTAATGATCTTAATGAGAAAATGACATTCCTTACATTATTTAAATTGCATGTGTGCTTAGAGACTGGTTGTCATGTAAGGAACTTGATTCTGTGTAATATTATTATCAAGGCTGTGCTCTATGAGAAATTTTCTGGACCCCAGTGCTCTGGAAAATTTGGGTGCCCAGCATAAACTAAGATTTGATCCTAGTCATCCTAAAGCAAAAGTGAGGTGCTGCGGGCTACTGGGCATAGCTAGGGCACAGTCCTGTTCATAAATTTGTATAATTTATTTATTTGTTGGGGGAAGGACTTTATACATTTATATACATTTAGCTCATTTTCAAGTAAGATCAAGAACAACAATAGGTAACAAAATAATTTTATGTAAATTTATAGACATCATACAATGCTCTTAAAAAAAGTTCCATTGATAACTCGCAGGTTAATATATTTTGTATTTTTTAAAAATTGAAGAACAGATCTTGAAGAAATTAAGTGTTCTATGCTTTGGCACAACATTGTTGTGTGTTGTATCAGTCCAAACAAATTGCTGTACGTTTTTTTAATGCAATTCTGCTGGTTTTTCTTGTAAACATTACTCGATATGGAGAAAAGAGCATTTTCACTCTCATGGCCAGCATCTAGATGCAAATTTATTGCAACAAAAGAAAGTTTTTACGGAAGAAAAGAGTTCAAATTCCCAGAGGATTGGTTCAGAATACCAACATGGTGGCCGTTTCATTGTTTTGGAACACCTATATGGCCGTTGCGATGTCCTGTGAAAACACTCTATAGGACGTAGATATTTTATACTGGGCTACTTATCTCCTCCTGAAATTCGTGTTTCCTCATAAGAGGGTCCATAGTGTTTGCATTCAAGTACTAATTAAAAACATTTGTTTTCGGTCTCCAACCAGGAGCACCAAGAAATCCACTTCTCAGGAGGTTACAGGTTAGTTTACTTTCATCTCTATGATTGTTATGACAAGGCTTTAAATGGAATTTTCTTGTTACCTTGTGTTCATTATAATGCCTGTATCTACTGCTTTGATGTTGTTCTTGACTGCACTCACAAAAAAACCTCCCTTGTCAGAAGCAGAGAATTGCAAGGGTGTACTTATTACAATCTTTATTAAGGTAAAACCTTTTTGTTTTATCACAGAGCCACCAAAGACGACACGAAAACTCAAGCAAGGTAAATGAATAGATATACAGTAAAGTAAACAGAAACACCTTTTAACCCTTTAAGCCTCAATATCCACCTACAAATTCTCCAAACTGATCTCTATACATTTCCTTCAAGAATAAGTTGAGAGAATTTGATAAAAGATTAAGGCATTTTCCCTTAGGTGATCACTTAATTAATTCTCATAACCTAATCTATTGACATTGTCTGGATATCGTTAGGAGAAAATTGACGTTAGACGCTATTGGGACTTAAAGGGTTAAATGATACTCTAATAATAATAAGCTCTTTATTAATTCCAAAAACAAATGTTCCGGATTACAATTGACAATTAGATAAAATTGAAAAGACACCTTTTGATAAAACAGTCTTAAGGTCTCGGTAAAGGAAAACGAGGTGCCCACAGAAAAAAATTCTAGTCGCGCGAGTATTTTCGCTACAAAGGCAAGTTATATATCAAATTAAAGCTAAAAGACTAAATTACCTTATGAAAGATTTTATTTCATCGAATTTCAAAAGGCGCTTAAGTTTTTTGCTCTCGAACTCAGAGGTATCGAGTTTACTGCTGAAGCTCCAGCCCTTTCGCGTTGTTAAATATTCACTTCCTTTTTATTGCATCTGATTGACAGATAAAAGACCTAAAAAAGGGTGTGAGGAAATTTGCATATGTCTCGTATTAGCGGAATTATTGCATTTCAAACTAAAAAGTCGAATCTCGAGCGCGATTTATGCAAAGAAACTGGCATAATATGAGTTACAAAGGGAAATCGGAAAATTCCTCACACCCTTTTTGAGTCTATATCATTATCCATCATATCTGAAAGTTTCAAAGCAATAGCTTAAAACCTGTCCCGACTGGAGGTTGGAGAATTTTGATTTTTGCGTCTAAAATAGAGTGAGAGAAAATCAGCTCTAAAGATTTAGCGCGAGGTCCACGCTTGGCTGGTTAGCTCAGAAAAGGCTCATTTTAGAAGGGTTAAAAAGCACTTTCTGATTTTCTTTTTCTTCCAAAATAAAATTTAGGACCCACTCATGCCAAAAATCCCAAAAAAACAAAATCGAGCAATGTACTAAAATTTTCATTTACCGAGACCTTAAATAAACATCAGTCCTACGTACGTCCTCCTAAGTCCTGCTAAGTACATAGAAATGACCACTGTTCCTTAACAAACGCGACAAAATTTGTCTTGTGTGATCATGTCTGTAATTCTCATGACCACTCTGTTTTACAAAGCACTGATATTACAAGGAGAGATTTGATGCTGATCACTCTTAGGGCTTAAAGGGGTAATGAGTTTTTAAAGTATTTTTAATGGCCTAAGGACTTTTTCCTTTTGGAGCCCACAATCATAATCTCCAGGTTACTACTATGCATGCTTGGTGCTTATATAGCTGCCTTGCAAGCTTCATTTGGACTTCCACTAAGAATGAATGGAATGCTCAGAATGCAGTTTGATCTGACTCGTGTTTGGACCTTTTACCACTCATAATCTGATTACGTGTGTTTCCATCATCTATTGCATGAAATTTATGCAAAGCCTAGCGTAGGAGCAAAAGTGTTTTGATCTTCAATCAATTTTGTGTGCACCCCATAACTTTTGGTTATTACTAATAAGTATCAATGGTAAATGTTATAAACTATTGTTTTCACTGCATGTTATATAGCCACCAGCAGATCTAGTACCAGGTCAACCACTTCAACTGGTGACACAACACTACCTACTGTGTGCCCTCCAGGCAGCTGTAAGGCTATTGACAAACCCCTAGTGGATACAGCAGCGACTATTTATGTGATATTTGGTTTGAAAGGCATTGATCGCAGCAAAATAACTAGAGAACATGTTATTGAGAAGAAGGTAAACTTAAACATTAAATGTTCACATTAAAATCTTGAGTGCAGCAGTTGGTTCATTAGTGACTGGATATTAAATAGTACAGTCAAGTCTTTAATTTCAAATTTCCTTTTCTAAAACTCTAAAAGAATAATACTACGCAAAAATCCCTTTGATGGATAAGGTTTCATGTGAATGGTAACTCCACAGGATTTTGTCTACAAATTTAAATGTTAGAGAAGTGCATTTTTTGGTATTAAGAGGATGAACATTTCTGCTTTAGGGTGACGTTGTTCCAGACTATGATTTCACTGACCTGTTATTAAACGGCTGGCCAACATTTCTCATGTACGCATGCCGGTTGTGCCACAAACTTAGCAACAATTCCAAGCTGGTTCGACCTGGTGGGGCAGATTGTTTCCCGACATGGATCATGGACTACATTAACGACCCTCAAAGACGTCACGATGACTGGAATAAAGATTGTTTAAAGATCAAAAAAGCGTTGCGCAGCACAGGGAAATCGCGTGCGAAGCTCATGAAAATGCCGTCAAAGGACCCTAAACATGGCAACTATACCTACTGGATGAAGATGGCATTTGAATCGGTATTGCTTTTTATTATTAAGTATTTTCTGGCGGGGGTTCTTGGTCTGCAGTTTAATCAAAAAACACGAATTAAAGGTTCAACGCCATTTTACTCCCTTACATCAGGGCTTTCATTGAAATTTCAAGTTGCCAGGTAAACGATACATGTAGGCAGGGAATCAAACAGCTAATGATACTGCTTAGCTTTTTCTTCTTTTTTACTACTTAAGTAAGCGGGGTTACATTCATACTAGCCGGGGAAAATCCCTGGCCTCCTGTCCCTAATGACAGCCCTGCTTATATGTATAATCATTTTATGAGGCTCATGGCTATGCTGTTATTAAAAGTAAGTTTTGGTCCTAACAACAATTTGATGATCCTGTGGGTGTTCAGTTGAGCTTGAGTTTTGCTAAATAAACTTGCAGATTATTATCTCTCTACTACACCATATGTTTTCAATTTGATAGAACTTGAACTGAGAGTTTACTGAATGGTTTAATATTCTTTTTTCTAGATTTTTCCTTCTTGCAGTAATTATACATTGCTGTTTTTTGTTTTATTTCTTCCAAAGGATGGGTGCAAAAACTTGCCATGATTCATTTTACTAATTTTCGCAGGGCTCTTATCATTCAATAACTGCACTTTTTTCTGAGGAGGTTACCTTGGCTAAAGAACTTCTATTATTTTTTCTTTTATTTATTTTTGTCAGTATGTAAGATACTCATCAGGGCAGGGCAGTCCTCTGGGAATCAAGGAAGTGGTAAAACAGGGAGCCCAGCTGCTCTAAAACTATTGGGTACCCTGCACATAGGTGTTCTCGAAAGGAGAAGGTGGCACCACTAACTTATCTGCTAAATCACAGCCCTGACGTCACTGAGTCTCTAAACCGTAATTTCTTTCGTATTCAAAGGAGACAGACTGGCAAATTGTTGTTGTTGGAATGTCATAACTGTTCATCAGTAGAATGACTAAAAGGTGTTCAATTCCACAGTACTATTGGTTTCGGGCTTATGAAATCCTATTTCATTCATGAAGGTTATTTTAAGTGGCTGTATAGAAATGGTTTATATGACTAAAACAAAAATCAAAGATCTCTTTCATTTGTTGTAGACTGTTTTCATGGGAAAATCTTCTCAAGAGAAGGTAAAGGACTATGACAACTGGAACAACTTCTTAGAAGAAGAACTCAAGTCTTATCCCAAAGGTCTAAAGACAGCCTTCCAGACAAGCAAAGAATGGGTGATGACATTTATGGAAGTCATTGCTGTGAACAGTGCTATCTATGGCATTGCTCTGTCACTCGCGTGGTGTCTGGGCTTAGTTGCCATCTTTACAGCCAACTTCTTTCTGACACTGATTGTTACGATCACCATTCTAAGTAAGTGGATTTCTTGACCTTAAGGTTCAGGCCCCGGTTGTTCAAACGTAAGGTAGCCCTATTCATGTTAACTCTCTAACCAACAGAAAAGCATGAACCCTTTAAGTCCCAGTAGTGCTCAAAATCAATTTTCTCCTAACGATATCCATAGACTATCATGAGCAAAGTCTATGAGAATTAACAAAATGATCACAAAGAGAAAAATATTTGATCTTTTACCAAATTCTCTCAACTAATTCTTCAAGGAAATGTATGGAGATCAGTTTGGAGAATTTGTATGTGGATATTGGAGCTTAAAGGGTTAAGGAAACCAGTTGTGTCATCCACTGGATAGAGATTTAGATTTATCCAGCGCAGGACAGCATTATACACCCTTTGAAAAGCAACGTTGCTGTAAAAAGAGTTGTAAAGCTATGTTGTGCATTGTGCCAGCCACGTTTAAACCTGTCATGCAACAAATCAGGTCGTTGAAGTTAAGGTCTTTAGCTGCAATGGTACTAACCCCAGTGCTTTTTTCTTGAAGGTGTTTTAAGTACAGTCGTGGCAATATTTTACTTAGCATCATGGCAGCTGGGAGCAGTGGAGGCTATTTCTCTTTCCATCTTAGTTGGCACGTCAGTGGATTATTGTGTCCATCTCGTAGAAGGCTACATCATGGCTGGAAACTCCATTCCTGCACATCTAACCTCGTCGAAGGTTGGTTTATATTTAAATATCTTGTCTGATCTGTCTATTATGTTGGAGTGCATTACCCTACATGTTTGTATCCACTTTTCGTTATTGTATTTGTTGATTATTTTATGGGTTTTGCTTCAATAAATGGAGTATATTGTAAACGCAAATATGTTACTGGCCTCTCTAACACAAGTACATAATTATATTTTACAAGAAATTTGTCTTGCAGCCCGCTATAAATATCTCTCACTATTAACCCTTACAGCAGTGTAGACGTCAAGAGTGACCAACATCAATACATGATCAAGAGACTAGGTTATGAGAAATAGTGAATAGATTACCTAAAAGAAATGTTTTGATCTTTAAACACAGTCTGTAGGGAAATGTGTGGAAATCGGTCAAGAGAATTGGTATGCGGGTACAGGGGTATAAGCAGTTAAGGATGCCTTGAATTTTTCTTTTGTTCAACAGAGAACGCCAATCTCTATTTGACAGTAAACCACTGGCCGACCATCCGAACTGTTCGAGGCATCGTGATGTCACGCACATACATTACGTAACTGCCGCTCTCAGTTTCCGCTGAAAGTGGCCACAGAATTTGCAAGTGTTGTCGTTTTATTATGTATTAGTTGGGGGTGTCGGTTTTTAGCAACTGAAAACATCACAAAAACTAAGAACACGCCACCAAAAATGTAAGATAAGTTATCTTTATTCATTATTGGTACATTAAATCAACATTTGGGATCAAAAGGGTGCAGGCAAAATTCTTTGTTTTATGAAGCATTTCTACCGATCACTTGAATCAAGCCGAGAGCTTGAGTTACAAAATACAGTAAATGTACGGGATCACATGCCACACGTGACATCGCGATGCCTGGAATAGTTCAGATGGTCCACCTGTGGTAAAACACACATCAGCATCTGACCATTTTTTTATTCTCTCGTACTAACAATCATTATGCTTCTTTGCTTTACAGGAAATTCGTGGTTGGAGGTCATTAGCTGCTGTGTCTCACATTGGCACAGCCATTCTTAGCTCAGCTGTAACAACAATAGTTGCGTCAATACCTCTGTGCCTTGCCACAATTCAGCTGTTTGCCAAGTTTGGTCAAATCCTGGCCATCAACACAGCAGTATCAATTTACTACACCTTGACAATCTGTGTAGCATTGCTGTGCTTGATGGGCCCAGTAAGGTTCCGCGCTTCATGGAAATCATCAGTGATTGCTCTGCTGGTTGTTGCGATAGTTTACTCAATCCCTACACTCATTCTGTTTTTTGTTAACTGGAAAGTTGTCACCATACCTGGCCCTGCAGGGGAGCCTTTGTTTCCAAAGCCTAACTGAGTTAGGTTACCTTCTTTTGCTCTCCAGACTGCCCCAACTTAAAATGTATTTAAAGTGGCTCAACTGGATTTTTAAGTGGGATACATCTGTGATTTGGGCATTTACTACTGTGCCATTAAAAAAGATGTTGGAAAAAGGTTACCACAGCTGTATTATGTAAAGATGAAAATTTGTTATGATCCATATCTGTCATTTGAGTTCCCATGGCTTTGTTATGATGCCATTATGTATTTACTTGCCTTTGTATTTCCGATTACTTTGCAAAAAAAAGTTAATGTAAGCTTTATGTTGCCATGGCAACTGTGATGTAAAACAACACAGATCGTTGCAAATTTTCATTCTTATTTAATACAACTATGGTAACTGTTTTCCAATTATATCTATGATAATAGCAATGTAGTAAATACTCAAATTTGGGAGGGATCCCCTCCTAAAAATCCAGTCGAGCCACCATAAAACAACTTAGTAGGGAGGGGTAATTGTTTGTTCCTTCATTCCCCTAACAATAATAATTCACAAAATAGTGCTGCCGCTCCCCAAATGCTACTCTCTTTAGTAACAATACAGTAGTTATTTGGTGACATTGTATTTGCTCATGTTGTTGTTAATATGACTTGTCATAAATTTTTCTTGTTGATTTGGATCTTAAAAGGGACAAAGACCTTGAAAACTAACTTCTTGAATAAGTGTTTCCCTCAAATAAGACAATATCAGCAAGGCGTGGCTGCAGCGGTGTTTTGAGTTAATACTGTAGGTTAAAAACCGACTGTTCGTGAAAACTGTATGACACTAAACTTGTTTAGCCTGCTTCTCTGTAAGTTATGTCACAAATTGTTGTGAATTTTGTGGGTGAGTCATGTTTTGGGGATGCAAAGTATGGTGTTTGTATAAATTTTTATTTTAAGCACAAGCTTAGCACATTTTGCAATAATATTATAAAAAAATTTATAAGATGCTGTGTAAAGTATGTAGGTAAAGACATGATATTTTTGTACTTTTAGGTATATATAATTTGTTTGCACTTCTCTGGGCTTTGTAGCCTGCTTGGGAGGAATTTTATGGAGGGGGGAGGAGTGGGAGGAGAGATGAGCGCTTTAAGCCCCAAGAGTGACCAACATCAATTTTCTCCTAATAATATCAATACACAATCAAGAGAAATGGTATGGAGAATTAACAAAATGATCACCTAAGGGAAAATGCATTGATCTTTAAACATATTCTTCCAACTAGTTCTGTAAGAAAATGTATGGAGATCAGTCTGGAGAATTGGTATGTTGATATTGCAGTTTCAGTTTCAGTTCCAGTTTACTCTTTCATTGACTTCATTTGATGACCCCGTGGACATGGAGTCCCATTTTCGAATAGACATTCAACCAATGCAGCCAAACGAACCTTTGCTTGCCTGCCCCCTGTTCACTTGTTCAATAGAGATGTTCAGTAAATTTGCAACATAATCTTGCAATATTGGGGCTTAAGGGCTGGATGCCTTTATTCCCCCTCAACCTCTTCCTTTAGATTAATTCCTGCCATGAAGACTATGGACTGTGAGAATGTGACAGTTGTGTTGAGGTGTTACTTTGGTCGAAGGCATTTACAGTCGCTCAATCTTTGTTATCACCAAAATTGTCATGTGATGTGCAACCAACAGATGCTTTTTAAAGTGCCAGGATTTTCATGTTATACACTGTACTGTAGTGGTCTTAATTTGTACATGTATTTAACCTGAAGTCGTTGTCGACTATCACCTTTTTCTACCCTTCCACTGCAGCGTACAGTGGAAAGCCCGGGATGTTACCAATCGTTTTGTAGCTTTTTGTTACACTGCAGTTTTTAATCCTTTTCTTCGTATACCTCACTATGGCCAGGTTATTTGTCTTTTTGAACTTTGGTATCTATGGGTGAAAAATTGTGAGGTTACCAAACCACTAAATTGAAGCTTCTTTGACAACTTCAAGTAAAAAGTACGTTTTACTTCTTAGCTTTTGCCAACAAGGAACTCTTCACTTTATTGAGTCCCCGTATTGGGAATGAAAGAGTTAGTGTGCTTTTCGTAGTTGTTCAGCTCAATTTCCATCACACAACCCTTGTGATACAGAGATAAAGCTCTGATACTTCTTTTTATCCAGATTTTACTTATGAAGCGAGGAATTATCACAGTCAACTTTTTAGTTTTAAAATCCTGTAGCAAAATGACCAAACATTGCCGAGGGCTGGTCTTTCAATTTTTAGTTGTAAAAAACAGAGTACATCTTTTATTAAAACCAATGGCAGAATGCTCAGATGTTTTATTATGTTACTTATAACTGGTAAACATTAGTTACTGCTGTTAAAACGTCGGATAGTGCCATCCACCCGGAAAAATCACTTTTCATTGGATATTGTACTGGTTTTCCTAATACTTGTCCACTGAATAGTGATTTATCGGCTGGATTTTGTTTTCCACCTTTTGAGTGAGGTGGACAAACAAAACTATCACAGTTTCGTTAGTGTAATATATAATGTGTCTTAATAAAAAACTTCGTTAAGTTTGCTTGATGTTCTGATGTTCTGTCATGATCAGGCGCGGATCCACACCGGTTTCCACCGTTTTACGAAAATCGGTCAGAGTTTTCATAGAGAACTAGAGTTTTCATGAAAAAAAAAACTTTTTAAGTTAAAATCTGGCCAATATCCTGACTGAATGACTCAGAAAACCAGGAAAGGTGACTTTAGGGAGTAGAAATCTAAAAAATTTCATAGGGGTGCATGCCCCCAGATCCCGCTAGAAGCTTATTCCTTTGGCTCTCGTTTAGGAAAACGGTCAGTATTTATCCTAGATCCGCACCTGATGTTGATCCCACGACATTGAATATTATGAGTAATTGAATATTATTGAGATTGAATATTATGAGTAATCAAGTCAGCTTCTTTGGTAACCTTGTGAATTTCTTCTATTCTCTCTATGAATTCTTCTTTTTTCCAAAGCTGCAACAGAAATACCCTTGCAAGTTGGCTGTGATTTTAGAATCAATAGACAAACTAATTTGGAGTAATTTTGGATTTCACTTTGTTTCCCAGGGGTGGTGAATTTCTCGTTTTTTCCTCAGATAATCAAAAAGAAAATCACTTTCATTTTGGTCAAGTCTTTAGATAACGGAAATAACTCTAGTCTTTTTGTGATTGGTCATAATTAGTTTAATTACTAAGCTTATGCTATCAATTAATTAATCAATCAATTAATAAAAAAGTTAAATAATAATTCAAGTAATCGTTGTTATTATTAAACCTTTTAAACTCCAATATCAACTTGCATATTCTGTACATTGCTCTCTTTCAAATTCTTGCCTTATGCTATTGATTTTATATTAAAGTCAAAAGCTTTAATCAATTTCTTCACTCTCGTGACCCAATGTTTGGTTTATCAATGATAAAACGGTAATTTAAAAGCTAAAAACTGAAATTCATACGGCTTATATACTCTTGGGTTTTCTTGTAGAAACTTTCTAAATGTCTTGTTTTATAATTTTTTTTCTTTTTGTGCTTGTCCTGCACAGGGTTATGGGCTCCTGTCGTGCTTGGCAGTCTACTGCCTTGCAACACAGAACAGTTGGTGGTTATATTAAACTTTGTCTATGGTTGTTTCAGAAGAAGGATGCCTAGGCGGGGGGTTACTCCCTATAACGGCCCATACGGGGAGGCTCCGCCCGAAAGGGATACCCTCTCAGGCTTCAGGTATATGAAAGAGTAGGGATTTCACTAGCTGAAGTATATGAAAGGGTAGGGAAATCGGTCATTGTGGCCTCTAAAAAGGCCTCAAAAGGGCCAACATGTGCATTTCATGTCTCATATGGCTGTGAAAAAGTTGAGAACAAATTGTGATATATTCAAATTTCAAAGACATTGCATTTACAGAAGTTAAAGGGACACAAAGAAACTAGGTATGTGAACGGGGCGCCATTATCAAAAGGAGGTAGTACTAAAAGGGTACCTTTACTGGCCAAAATGGTTTATAAAATGCTAAGGGTAGGACCTTGGGGCGGAGCCTATTAAAAAGAATCGGTAGTGCCCTGGCTTCGTAGTTCTGCGAATAAAGTACAAACAAACGTGTTTTGCTGTTGTGTAATAGTTAACTATGGTGTCGCTTTACATCGCACGTGTTATACAATAGTCTGCATTGTCCCGTAGTGCCCGGCCGTGTACAAGACTTCAACCGGGATTTGGTCCAGGGATTTTTTTGGGTTTTGCTGGAAGTGCTAGGGATTTTTTTGGGTCTTGACTTTTGGCTCCATTCGATAATCCCCGTCACTTGAAATCCCGAGTACCCCCCCTGGGACTCTTGACTACTTAAGAGACTAAATTATTTGTGATCCTGAGTGTGTCTGCAGTAATGGGAGGACAAAACGATAATTGCAACGAAAGATGGTAATACTGTGTCTTCTGCTGAAGGTAAAATCATGGAGTTTCCTTTAATTTGGTTTACTGTTGACCTAGAAGGACCAGTTGGCCAAAGATACAAAGACCCTGGTTTGTGGGTGTAGGGGAAAGGGGGAGTGGCTCAAATCTAGTTTCACCCATAAGAGGTACCAAAGTTGGCCGACACTAAATGGTTTTTGGTATTGGTTAGTTAATTATGCCTTGGACCAGGTTCCAGGATACGGAAAAAGGGCCAATAATGGTGCCAGCACAAGGTAAGAGGTAAAACAAGCACAGGATTGAGTAGGGAAACTGAGGAGCAGCAGATGCTGCCCTTTCTCCCTGATCCTTCCCTAACTCACTGATTTTTTGCACCCCACTATCCCTCTTTCTTTCCTACATTTGCCTAAAGGGTACGGCTACAACACCATCATCATCAACCCCCCCTGTCCCCCAAAAAGGTGACAAGAGAACCCCAGTCATTTCCATATGGTAGAGTGATGATGAAATTGGAAGTCTGTGGGTGGTTCATCACAAGGTAACCCCCAAAATATGCAAAAACAACTCGTTTTGAACTCTATTTTTTGTTTGACTTTCTCTTGAGTAATTTAGGAATACCTTATATTCTACAAACTGTGAGGTTACCCATAATTTTCTGGATTCCATTCCCAGGAAAGAACGAAAAAACCCCTTGCGTTTTTTAATGGCCTCTCATCAGAGTAGATGAGAAAAAGAGAAGAGAAATCCAGGGCACCCAAGATCGCAAAGAGAATGCTCCCTTCCTGGGGGAAGGTTTTATACGGGTACCCCGCAAAAAATCCCTACTCAAATCAAGCTACCCAAAAAAATTCTTGCCAAATTTTCGTACCCAAAAAAATCCCGGAATTGAAAATTTCAAGCCCAAAAAAATCCTTTGATCATCCCGTCACTTGAAATCCCGAGTACCCCCCCTGGGGTCAGAGTCCATAATAACGAGAGTTAATTTCAGTCATCTCTAATTTATTTTTGCTGGAGATTCAGCAGCTGTTGACTGTATTATTGGGGTGTCCATAGCCCACATCGCAGACAGCCCAAATCTCTGATATAGACTATATTGAGTTCTCTGTCTAGGTCTGGAGCGACAAGTGTAGCTGCACCACAGGCTAGGGTGTCCATAACACCAAACGTCCACAAGACAAGATCAGTGGACTGTAATAGAATGGGAGGGACCAAACAAATCCACCTCAAAGCTTAAACAAATCAAAACAACCATTACATCAAAGCAAAACAAAGCTGTAATCTGTCTTTAATACTTTTCACAGTTCCAGAATTACAATAATTTTCAAAACTAACATTCCACAAATGGAAATCTGTGCTCTATTTAATGATTTGTGGAGACTGGGAGCACTGAACCTCAATTTAAACCATAAAAATGACAAAAAATAAATACCAATAAATACTAGACAGTATTGATCACTCTGGGCTTTGTACAAAATTGAACTTTTACATCACTAAGAACTGCAGTTGGTAAAATAAGTAAACAAAATATATATCTAATGTCATCATTTCCTTAGTGGTAAATGTATACCAAACATTATTAACTGGCAGAAAGAAACCTGTCTTTTGCAACATTGGATCTAAAATTCATACATCTGTTACAGTCTCTAACATCTAGAAGGGATTATTTGCATATACATGTATAGCAAACTCTTTAAATTTTATCGATTATTGAATGTTGGACTTACGTGGTAAATAACCCAAAACACTGACACAAAGGAACAAAAGGTAATTTGTGCTGTTCTGTGTCTCCAAGGGAATAAAAATAATTTCTTGATACCTAATAAGCATTGTCTGAGCCAAATGCTCAGGAAAAAATAACACAAGTACCATTTATTCATTTTATGTCAGATATCACCAACGTTGCATGTTTAAAATATAACACTGAGAACTGAAGGAAGACACTACTAAATTGAAATAAGGTACTATGTTCTAGTGGTATCATCTTCTTGGTGGTGGTCTCACATTTGCAAATGACCTTGCTACCAGTGCAGTAGCAGCTGCATCAACATTTCCATTTGTTCTTTGCAGTTCTAACACTGCCTGATCCCTTGAAAAACCCAAATCAACTATCCTTTGAATGCTTGCCTCAGGAATACTGGATGTTACTGATGTGGATGAAGAGCTACTGCCAGTTCTCGGACCAGATGTAGCAGGTGGTTGTGAAGTATCTTTTGATGATTGAGCCATTGCTTCCGCAAGTTCTCTATCTTCCATCTCTGCCAGCTGTTTGTCTTGGATCATTTGTTCACCTTCTCCATCACTAAATGCAAGTCGATCAGTCACTGGCAGCTCAGACTCAGCTAGGAAGGGTGTTTCTGTTCCAGTTGTACCAATGCGTAGTACATTGTTCTTGAGATCAATGCAGCACTAATAACAAAAAGTCATCATACAACTTTAATTAACTTTAATATTCCAAAATTTAAGACAACATATGCAGAGAGGATATTATTCAAGGGGATACTTATTATTTTAACTCTTGCAAATTAATCCTGAACAGACACTGAATATTTCTTTATTTTTGCAACATTGTGTCACTTTCATTTAATTCCATAGTTGCCACAACCAGAGTTGAAAACAACTTTAATAACTTTTAATCAAACTCCTCACTGACAGCACAAATCTAAATGTCACATCAAAGCAGTGGGGGACTCTCTCTGACCAAAATAAAGTATCTTGCTACCTCAGCTTTGCAGGCACGGCCCATTTCTGATCCAAAAATTGTGGAAGGCCTCCCTTAGTTCTTTTCTACTCCCAAGGGTATGGTTTTAAAGAAGATTAGTCTGGTATAGGGTGTGGAATAAACAGAGAGCTTTGGTCTGAATAGGGTATCACCTGCCCAGGGTTGTCACGAAGATTTCAAGTTGCCGGGTAAACACAACAAGTAGGCGGGGAAATCAAACAGCTAGGGATTTCTTTTGGTTCTATTTTTCTTCTATTTTCCAATAAAAGTAGCGGGGGGCCACTCTCTTAGTAGCCAGGGAAAATCCTCGGCCCCCGGCTCTTAATGACAACCCTGCCTGCCTAAAGATCATCTACTAGGTTATACTTTCATTTTAAGTTAGTTTAGAACAAGAAAGAAGTCTGATAAGGGTAGGAGTTTCTTGTGTTTTAAGTCTAGCGTGGACTGCAAACCCCACTATGAATTATTTGTTTGCACATTTGTACTTGAATAAAATTAAGAATGTCTAACCTGGTGCCTTTTGAGCATATCCAGACCCAAAACTAAATCCATGGGCTGGTCTTCCATGACAGAGAATGAAGACGGCAAAAAGTCATTCTCTATTTGAATCTGTGCCACATGAACGCGTCCAACAATTTTCTGTGTGCCAACACCTTTTGCGATGCCTGCCCATCGATGATCCAACAGCCTCATGATACTGCATCTTTCTGCACATGCTGAACTCATAAAGGTCATCTGAGCACCAGAATCAACAAATGCCTTCACTGGGTGTCCATTGAGCTTACAGTTTATATACAGCATGACGACTTTACCAAAAGATTCTGGGGAATACTCCATGGCTATCTCCATGTTTTGATTAACATTTGTCATGCGGATTTCCTCGGCAATTTGTTTCTGAGCGTCTAAGTCAAATGGATCAGCATTCATGGTGCGAATTCGCTGCATATCTCGGTCAGCCCTTTCTTGTCTCTGCCTCTGAAGCACGGCAGCAAAAGCTTGCAAATCTCCACTCAGTAGTGCATCAGCAAGCTCTGGATTCCTTTCTTTTAACAGAGACAGCTGATGAGGATCAGCTAGGAACATGTCTCTGATGAACTCTGGACTGTCTCTGTCAGCTGCTCCATGCTGTTGTTGTTGAGCTGGAGGGTGGTTACGTGCTGACTGTGGACGAGATTGATTAGGTATTTGGACATCACTCCAGTTTAAACCACCAGCTGGGACACCACCTTAAAACAAATGCCCTTTCATTAGATATTAGATGACTATGAAAGTGTCTAAGCCTATTTCTAACTTTATACCACTACATGACAAGTTTCTGCAATTTGATTGGCTTAGAGCAGTGGTATTTCAGCTTAATTTGAAATACCTACATGTGAAAATTACAAACCTTTTGCGGGTAGTGGTATAAACAAATAATAGCATGATTTGTACGTGATATTTGGCATAAATACCACTCATGATATTTCAAAATTGTTTCAAATTTCACTCGCCTAACGGCTCGTGAAATTTCGTATAACAATTTCGAAATATCACTCGTGGTATTTATGTCAAATATCACTACAAATCCTGCTATTAACTATACTAATACTTGAAACTTTTTAACAAACAGACAAGCAAATATATGGGTCTTGTTTTAGAATTTTGGTCTTCTAATTGTTTTAAATGTTAATTAACAAAATTTTAATTTTACTTAACGTAAAACATAACACCGTCGGCATTTAAGTAAAAATTAAATATAATTATGATGTCATCGTCATATCGTCATAACATAAAAGACGCACGTGGCTATATCAAATTTTACTTAATAACACGCAATATACTTTGCTCGAAAATGCTCGAAGAACAATAAATTTCAACTCAAATGCAACATTTTTTTTCCAAACCTAGGAAGTAAACTTTCCTTTCAGTTTAAAACATGCGGCACCGGAAGTTAATTATAGGAAAACTGACTTCAGCTTAAAGCATGTTAAAGCTAGTGTAAGATCTAGTTGTCCTACAAATTTTGTGCCGTATATTACCTGTTGAAGGAGGAAGAGGTTGCGCGTTCAGAACTCCTCGCCGCATCAACAGGACGTCGCCATCTTTGATCCCATAGCCATTCAAAGTCTTTTTATCGTCTCGCAGTGCAACACCGTTGTGAAAGATCACGATTTGGGACGACTGAACACCTGATTCGAACTCGAGAAGGGCTTTGAAATTTTCGAGCTCGAGATCATCACTAACGTCCAAATTTAATATCTGTTCGCCTTCTAAAGTTGCGGTAACTTTCATCCTGTTGTTGTTAAGTTGAATGAGACTTAGACAAATTAATTTTGTATGCGTTTTGTGACATAAGTACAAACCCAATGACTATATTATATGCCGTGTAATAATGACAAGGACAGTTTCCAAAGGATTATGGGATATAACAGCTTTGGTGAGAGAAGCTTGGGTACTAGTTCATTTGGGATAGAGACTGCTGCAACATTTTCTCCGTTTGTCTGTGGGTTATTTGTCAAGTTTTCTCAGTCATTTAGAGTCTAAAAATATGAGTTCTAAGGGTGATTCTGAGTTGGATAAATCTGGTCAAAGGTATATATTGTGTTTCCTTACTAATTTTAATGTTTTAAGTCGTAAAATGTACATATCTCGTGGTTTAAAGTAGGCGCCTTTGACCCGCTTATCGAATTATAAATATCAATTCCCTAGTTTACTTATATAAGCCACCGAGTCTTTGAATATTTTACTAAATTATTTTATTTTGGGATTTTAAAAAGTATGTGTTTCAAAGCAGATCTACACTCGTCCCAAAATTTTTCCCTTGTGTCATGCAAGCTTGCTTGATAACTCTTACTGAGATTACCCTTAGTAACATGTACTAACATGTGAGATTTTCACCTAGCAACGGTTGCATTTAAGTTCTCATATTAAACGCCTTTTCCAAGTGTTATAAGGTAGTGCGATTTATTTACTGTATCATTACTATTATAATTTTTTTTTTCATGTCCATGTTGGTGTCTCTTCTGCTTCGTAGAGCTGCTTCGCTCTAACCCAAAATTGCGTGGTATTGTTCCAGAAAATATCCATAATTTTCCACTGGAGGGATTTTTGACTTACATAGCCCATTACCCTCTGGAAATTAAATTTAACATTGTTATAATGTTAGCATTTAACAGGGTTGTCAGAAAGTTTTAAAGTAGACGGCTGAGTTGTCAAAGTAAGCAGCCGGTCCAGGGCATGATATTTTATTTAAAAATCGCTATCCATAAACAAATGCAAAGCATAGTAGCTGGCCACTACTAACCAAGTAGGCAGCAATTTTTGCCGGCAGCCGGCTACTTTTAACAACCCTGATTTAAGACCCTCCAACCCTCTCCCCCCTTGGGTTTTGCAATGTCTCCCCATTAGGTTGGTATGGATATTTTCTGGAATGACGCATTCTTCTTACTGAAGCAGTTAATCTTGAACTGAGCTGAACAAGGATGCATTTTTTCCAGATAAAAAAAATTAAAACAGACAGGCAGTGACAAAACTTAGTGACAAGACCCAGAACACAGTAACAACAAAAACTGGACTGCAACACACAAATACAGGTCAATGAATTTATACAGGCCTGTACACCAGTAGTTATAGACAACAACAAAACGTTGTGACAAGAAGTGGATTTTTTTATTTGCAACAATAATCCTCCAAGATTTTCCTAAGTTTCAGTTTACATGAGTTGACTAATGCAGGTCTGTTACATGAATCTGGTGCGCAATTCGACCCACATAAACCTTTTATTGTTTCCATTCACACTGTTTGTTTTCATTTTCAATTTTTAGGGACAATGAAGAATCACCTGAGAAGAGTGTTTGGCTCAATGCTCATCAAGATCCAATGGCATCCTTGTACACTTTCTCCACATCAGTCGCCTTAGCTGATCTGAATGCGGATTCAGATTACAAACTCCTTGTAGCAGACCTGGGCACTGGTACATTTGACATGAAGCTGAAGGTGTTCAAAGGGACAACCTTGTTCATGGAGAGTGCTATTATTGATCTACCAACAGCCCTGGTATCCTTCTACATGGATACAAATGATCCCCGCACCCCTGCTGTTGCTGTGGCATCTGGTCCATTTATTTATGTGTACAAGAATTTGAGGCCTTATTTCAAGTTCACATTACCACCACTGGAAGTCAATGCTGTAGAGCAAGACCTGTGGAACCAGGCTAAAGATGACAAAATCGATGTCCTTGTGCTCAGGGAGATGTTGGAAAGTTTGAAAAATGAAGGAAGCGAGGGTCGACTTACAGTTCGCTCTCTGAAGCTTCTTTCTCTGGAACCAGAGGAGCTAGAAGCTTTTGCCAGTGTCCACAAACATGCACCACTGAAGCGGCAAACTGTGATCACTTGCATGGGAACAATGAAAAAGAGTGTTGCAGATGACGATGCCGTTAGCTGTCTGGTGATTGGCACGGAAAGCAGAGATGTCTTCATTTTGGATCCTGAAGCCTTCACCGTTCTTGCAAAAATGGACTTACCAAGTGTGCCTGTATTCATCTCAGTTAATGGCCTCTTCGATGTTGAGTTTCGCATTGTTGTTGCTTGTCGTGATGGCAAGGTTTACACATTAAAAAGAGGCAGTAAGATGGCTAAAGCTTGCATTGAGCTGGGAGCACAGGCAGTTGGTTTGGAACGCACTGGTAAAAGCGTTATAGTTGGCTGTATGAATGACACCTTGGTGTGTTACTCGACTAAAGGGAAGAAACTATGGACAGTTTATCTCCCTAGCAACATCACAACAATGAGTCTGATGGACCACAAAGCTAGAGGATTCAAGGCAGTCATGGTTGCTTTGAGTAATGGTGAAGTCAGAATTTACAAGGAGAAGTATCTTGTGAATACATTGAAAATGCCAGATGCTATCACTGCTATGAAGTTTGGCCGCTTTGGTCGCGAGGACAGTACGTTGATTTTGGTTACCAAAGGTGGTGGACTATTTGTGAAAATGTTAAAAAGAACGGCAAACTTTGAAGGGAAGGACTTGACTCCAGGCCCACCCCCAGCACAATCCATCAAGCTCAATGTCCCAAAGAAAACAAAGCTCTTTGTTGATCAGACCCTGCGTGAGCGTGACAGTGCCAGTAGCATGCACAGAATGTTTCAGCATGATTTGTATTTGCTCCGTCTGATGTCTGCAAGATCCTACGTCAGCGCATTAAAAAAGAGCTTAAACCCCATTTCATCTTCTACCACAGAACCATTAAAACTCTCAGCACAAGTTCATGGCATTGGCCCAGCCTTCAAGCTGACAGTAAACCTGCAGAATATTTCATCCAGTGTGCCATCAACAAACCTGCTCATCACTTTTCAGTTTGATGACTCGCTGTATGCGCTGTCAAAGCCTTGCATTACTGTTCCTCTGCTTGTTCCAGGGTTGATGTATACGTATGAAACTCTGGTAGAATGCATCAGCGATAAGGGCATTTCAGATTCTATCAAAGTGTTTGTCTTACATCAGGGTAACAGTGTTCCTGTTATCACAGCTGTCATCAACATGCCAGTGAGTGAAGCATTAGTCATTGTGTAACAGGAGAAGACTTCCTTAACTGAATTAACCTTTTCTTAAATATGTCATTCTCGTAGTTGATAAGTTGTACAAGACACTTTCCATGTAAAATTTGGCTACCCTAATAAAAATTTGAACTGGCGTATTTAAAAATGAGCCTGTTAATTAATCAAGTTAAAAGGTTGTACAAAGTGTCACCAGGGCTGCCATTTGGGTTTATTATAAGTAGCCGGTCTCTTACATGTAGGCAAAGTAACCTCTCATTTATCCCACAAATTCTTCTATGTTAATTTTGTAATGTTTCTCATATTTAGAAACTTTAAGTAGCGGGTTGATTTTACTGCAGTAGCCCGCTAAACAAGCTGGCTGCTGGCTGTCAATTTCAGTCCTTTTGCATACAAAGAAATTGGAGAAGAGGATTTCAGTCTTCTGAGCCACCTGAAGTCCTTTTATGTCTCAGGAATTTTTTTTTTTCTTTGCAAATAGAAGTCAGTGATATAGCTTGGCTATTTAGATCGTGAAAGCAGATCCAACATTTAAAAATTTGCTTCAACATAAAGTTTTCTTTGGCCTTCAAATAAGATGGGGCCCATCTCCTATTTGTGTAAATATAAAACTTACCATGATTACTTCATGTATGAAATAACCATTGTAACCTTGTTTAGGACAGTGTGAATTTAATCAAAGTAAGCAAGTTTTGAAATCAAGTATATGGCATCATATTGTAGATAGCTGTTATAATGTTACAAGAGATCAGTGTACAGTGTATATAATATACTAAGATTCCATGTGTTGTGAATAATATCTAGAAAGAAAATTATGTCATGCACAATAAAGTGATGAAAAGAGGTCTAATTCCTCTTTCAACTAAATTGTCTTATCAACCTCGTTCCCAGGGTCCTCTCCTACTGACCCTGGGAACGAGGTTGTTGTCTTTTTTCTTCTGTATAATGTAAATAAAGAACTTTGTGGAAATCGATGTAGATTCTCATTCATTTTGTTAAAGTAATTGCTGAAACTGTCCTCTGTAGGGGTTGAATTGAGAGCGTTTTCTTATGAATGTTGCATCCATACACTACAGAACATTGAACAGTGACAATACAACATTTGCATATCTGTGTTGGACGTTCATAGACATGCCAGGTTCAAAGGTGTGCTTTTTGACGAGCAGGTTGTTTGTCTTGAAAATGCTCCACATTTCACTCTTGCATTTGATAGAAGATGAAATCATTTTGACCACTACACTGCCAAGAATCAAAGCAGTGTCTCTTTTGTTTGAGTTATACTTAAGAAGAGAAGGGGGATACCCTGATTTCCACTATTAATTAAAACTCCTGTATTTTTTAAGCATTTGTTTAAAGACACAGTTATTAAAAAGCTTTGTCCCTTACAACATTTTTGAGCCGATATGAGATAAAATATTGGCTTGGTAATATTTGCAAGCAATGGAGAAGAGGATGGAGAAAATCCCGAGAAAATTTGGAGACTGCATCTTGGGCGCGATCCATTCAACCAAAATTCCAACCGGTCCGACCGGGAAAATTGGTCCACCTCAAAAGGTGGACCCGTTTTTTCGAAACTTTTCCGGTTGGACCGAACCGATCCATTGAGTTTTGGACCGAAATTTCCGGAAATTTTGGTTGAATGGATCGCGCCCCTTATTTTTAAATCCAGTTTAAAACTCTAAAATTCTAAATTTAGTCTGATTTTCCAGAAAAGAGGTTACTTGTTTTTTATTTGATCCACGGTTTACTTAAAGCTACGGAAATCGTAGACTACGAGTAGTCCTCATTTTTCCTTAGGGATAGTAGAGCGAGCGAAACGCGAGCGGGCGTGAAAAACACCCCACGAGAGAAAAGGCGACACGCGGCGGGGACAGAGAAAAATGAACAGTCGCGGAAACCTGGAAAGAGCACAAACTACTGAATGCCCGGTTACCAAGCTAGTTGCTTCCAACATGGCGACCGGAGGAGCATCTGCTCAATCAAGTACGGAAGAAGACGCCACAGAACTACAGTTCCCTAAAGGTTTGGATGCTCCTGTTGCCTTTTTGGCCACTAGAGAACGATATTTCTCTCTCGGGTACTTGGTGCTAGTTGTCAGTTTAGGCGTTGAATGAGCTACAATTTGAATGATATGCTTTTCCAATATGAACTAAAGAACCTGATGTGTGAATTACTTTATGTGAAATATAGCTTAGGCATTTTACTCGTTTATTTTCTCATAACAAGATACTGCCGCGAAAACTAAGATGTATTAACTTAACCTTGTGTGACCTAGGTAAGTCTTAAAAGATATAGTTTAACAAATTTCTGTCTAACAAAATGAATAGTCTAAGTCAAGGCTAAACTTTTGTGGAGGGAGATCTAAAAATTGATGTTTACATCTCCTCTTTTGATCATTAGAGGAGAAGGGAGAAAAAAGTACCTTCATTTCTTAGTTATTTTAAGACCCTGAGTATTGTTCCAGTCCTGGGAATTGAACCTGTGACCTCTTGCTTTGCAGTCAAGTACTATGCTGACTGAGAAAATCTTCATGATATAATAGTAACTTAATATAAAACCTTTTCCCTCAATACTCAACACCTGAGTCCAAACCCTATTTGGGAGACTGACACTGACAGATTTCAATAAACAAGAAAGGCATCAAATTTTCTTGCAGAGTTTGAAAGTGCAGAAACTCTACTAAACTCAGAGGTTTACATGTTGCTGGAACACAGAAAGACACAGAATGAAGGTGCTGAAGAAGAGCAAGAACTGTCAGAAGTTTTCATCAAAACTTTGAATTATACTCAAAAGTTTAGTAGATATAAAAACAGGGAGACAATAGCTCAAGTCAGAAGGTAAGGAGACTATCTAGACTCTAGACTGTTATGTACACCTATAAATTTACAGACACCTTAAGAACATTCTCTTACATGTAAACTTCCTTTTTCATCTTTGTTGCAGTTTGCTAGGTAAGAAAAAGCTTCACAAGTTTGAATTAGCCTGTTTGGCTAATTTATGTCCAGAGACAGCAGAGGAGGCAAAAGCTTTAATTCCAAGGTGAGTCTCATTGCCTGTGTTTTTCTTTTTAATCCCTTGTATAATTTGAGGCAAATGCGTATATTACCAAGCAAGAAGTTACCTGGTAAAGTTGACCATTATGCATACTGAGTGAGCTTAATAGCCTCTTGTTAATATGAAAATTAATTTGATATCTATTATGAAGATGCAAAAAAGCAATGGTTGATTAAAATAAAAAGCTTGAATAAAATTATTTTGAGTTGCTGGTCTGTTGCATTGTTTACGCACATAAGTTGCATTATTTAAGCTTAATTGTTGTTGTTGTTTTTTCTTTTTCATGACAATTAGTGAGAAACCATTATTACTAAGCAATAAATAATATTATTATTTATATTGCCCCTTTAAGAGGCTTTAGAATGAGCATCTAATGGATCCCTGTACAGTGTCTTCCCATGGCTTCCAGGTCAATGTATTTCAGTGAGTCATGTACGTATTCAAAATGAAAACTCACTCAGACCATGTGGCCCAAAGTGTATAGGCCGCACAGAATAATGAGGCCTAGGGACTAGGCAAGGTCAATACCATGCTAATTATATCCACATGAAAATTCTTCATGCTAATGCCCATACATTTCATTAAAGAAATAGTTTGGAAAATTTGATCAAAGATCAAGGCATTTTCTCTGTGGTGATCGTTTTTTTATTCTCTTAACCTTTTCTCTGAATTCTGCAGTGATATTGTTGTGAGATAATTGATGTTGGTCACTCTTGAGACTCAACCCTTTAAACCCTAATATCAAAATTCAAATTTTCATTTGTTATCTATATACGTTTTCAATAGAAGTAGTGGGGAGAACTTGTTGATGTATCAATAGATTCTTGTGTGATCATGTCCGTAATTCTCATGACCACTCTGTTTTACAAAGCATTGATATTATAAGGAGAAATTTGATGCTGATCACTCCACTCTTAGGGCTTAAAGGGTTAAGGGGTTAAACCATGCAAAAACGCAGTTTTTAACTTCTAGGGGACCGAGGAAACTGACTGGTTAAACTTCTACCCTCAACCAATACTGTTTTTTTTTTTTTCATTTTCATAGTTTGGAAGGAAGATTTGATGATGATGATCTTCAGCAGTTTCTTGATGACATTCAGACCCACAGGAGCTTTCAATACTAAATGGCTATGGATGGAGTCAAGGAAAAGACAGCTTTCCACCAATCTGACTCTTTTATTTAACATTACACTAGTGTGTAAATGAACTTTGATATCCATGACCAGCTTAAACAAGTTAGATTGGAATTCCTGCTAGTACTAAACAGTAGCAGCAGTCTCATTTCCCCTGCAGATTTTATATGAGACTACCCTACTGAGTTTAAAGGATCCCATCAAAACATACGTCTGTAAATGTAAATGTATGTTTTACCGCACCACTGTCCTTGACTCGCTTCTCCTTTCTATGTTATTGACCCCCAGTTCTTTCTTTTTCTGTCATGTACATAAGTTTCTTCTTGGTTTAAAAATGTCTAAAAACAAAACAGTTACCTCTTTTGCTCTATGGCAAAGGTCTCTAGTTTTACGTTTTTAATTAATAGTTTTATTTGTTCTCCGAAACTAATAGTCGTTACAAGAAATATTACAGTAAAAAAGAATCAAAGAGAGGTGGTTTCTAAAGTTTCAACAATTACGTAGGTGAGGCCGAGAACTTCTGATTAAGAGTTATTGAATGGCTTCAAATGGCACCTGCTCAGGTTGTCGAAACGTCAATAGGGAGCTTAAGCAACTACGACGGCGACGTCAACGAGAAGGGCAAAAAAGTAATAGGTTTAGATTGGCAAAACAACAACTTTGCACGTTTTATCACGCTTTTTTTTAACATTTCTTTGTCGTCGCTGCACGACTACGTCATGAAAATGCCTAATTTCACGTTTTGTGGAGAACGTGACCACAAGACAACAACTTCATTTCTATTTTCCTGAACTTCGATACAGTCTTTTAAAATTCAACTCCAGAAAAAATTGCCAACATTTGACGAACTGAACCAAATGGAATAAGCGCGATAAAGGTTGAAGTAGCGCGAATTCACTTTTAAGTGACGTTTTCGTAGCCGTCGCCGTGGTTGTCGTTGTCGCTTAACAATTAAACCGTTAACAAAAGTGCTACTTAGGACTACACCCGCCCGGACGATCATGCTCCACCTACTCCTGAAAAATTTCTGTATTTTTACGTCATTTCCCTCCATTTTTCCAGCCTCCCGCCTCCAATACTGGGGCGGATCCAGGATTTTTGTCTGGAGGAGGTGCACTCGTCTCTTGCTCTACTTCAACACCAATAAACCACATAGTTTTTTTTTTTTTGGCAGAATTACAATTGTATTAGAAAACCGCAGGTCATCTCAGGGGGTGGGGGGGGGGTGCGCACCCCTTGCACCCTCCCCCTAGATCCGCCCCTGCCATACCCCTCCGGCCCTCTATTCTCCCGGGCTGCTGTCCCCCTCTGTCCTACCCGACAAGCGAGGTTTCTTTTCAGTTTTTACAGGCTATTTTTCTTATCAACAGTTTCACTTCTTGTCGAATGTCTTTCAACCTCCAGTTGTAGAGAAGAGGGTTTAGCGCAGAGGACAGAAAGCAGAGTGTAGCTGCGACATGAAAAATGCTATAAGCCATCTTCGTGTCAGCACGGTTATTACTGAAAAACACGATTGAAACACAAATTGCTTGTGGTAGGAAGGTACCCCAAAAGAGCAGTAAAATGTAGAGAATTGTGCTGACGGATTTTCGGTACTTGGTTAGATTAATAGCCGCGGGCTGGCCAAGGTTTTGACTGGCTTGGTTTATAGCCACGACCTGAAGCTGTTGACGTTTGATGATGCAGAAAACTTTAAAGTAAGAAAACGAAGTTATTGCAAGGCAGATTACACTCAAAGATCCCATTGTGAAAAGATCGAAAAAGTCGCCGATGTATTCTTGAGGGACTAGCCAGAGGCGTAACATCGAAAACGGCACGAGAGCTAGAAGAATTGTCGCAAAGATGAAATAAGCACGCCGCACTGTTATGAACGAACGACGACTCATGTAGAACCATCTTTCTATTGCCATGACAGTGGCTGTAACAATTGTTACAGAGTAAAAATAACGGCCAATAGTGTTGAAAATTCTTAACGCAGTGATGCGAAGTGCCTTGTTGTCAAAGAGGCTGGGGTTACCAAACATATAAGCTATAAAGGCTGGCTGGATGATTAAGCCTGTGAAAAAGTCTGTTATCGCGATACCATCGAGGAAAATGTAAGATGGCGTTCTGAGAGAGCTGTTTCGCCATATCGTTGCTATGATCAGTGCGTTGCCTACCACTGCCACCGGCGATGATACAATGTTAAAACCACAGATTAAAATAACGTGTGCTCTTTGCAACTGAGCCATGAATGATAATGAAAAATGAAGGTTGTCTTTTCGAAAAGAAATCGAAGAGTTTTCAGTAGTGGCTGCAATTAGCTCGTAGTGAGGATATTACTTCAACAGACTTCCTGAGCACGCTAACGAAAAGTGTAATGTCCTTGAAAGTTCTTTGAACACGTAGATCGAAGCAAAAATTCTGTGGAAGTAGTAAAAAATGAGCTCTTTGAACTCGAGTCTTCGGCTCTTGAAGGGTCATGGTCATTAAAAATACATGTATTTTTTAAAAATTTACATTATTTCATTATTTTTGGTAATAATTTCGACGAAAACTACTTGAACCTGATTTTTTCTTTTTTCATTAGCATTCATTACTTGTCACTTTCTATGCCTTTTTAATAAGTTTTTCTTAACTTCCGTCATAAATTGACGTTGTTTTGTTTAGTATAAAAAATCGTCCGTGAACTTAGTTTCGCTGTATTCTTTCTCTTCCTCCATTTGCTTGGACGTTCGCCTTTAATCGAAAGGAAGAGTCGTGCCGTCTTCGCACATGTATTCTTTGCTTCAAAAGATATCTAGGTTAACTTTAACTTCGATTCTCCTTTGCTCAAGGAAATTAAAATACAATACATATTTGTTGAATTAACAGTGACACTACACAAGATATATCGATAGAATTTAATTCAACTGCGCCTAGTTGTACCTAGTTGTCAGTGCTAACAGGAAATCTTCTTATTGTGAGCATTGAAAGCTTATGTTTGTTGCAGAAAATAAGAAAATGCCCTGTTTAAGAAGCTTTCAATTTAAGACATCTGTCACGAAAAGAATAGGTTGTAATTAAAAGGTCTTCTCGGAATTTATTGAAGTCTATTATAAGCTAATATTATTCAGGAAGCAAGGCATAACTAAAATGGGAATGTGATGAACTGTTCTTGGAAGATTTTAATCTTATCTAATCCAGTATTTAAAAATACTGGAAATACAATGATTTGACTCTTTTTGGTGGTTCTGTGCGAACATTTTATTTCCTCTCCAGTGAAGTCAATGGTGATGGAAAGTGTTTAGTGCTCTTTCACTGCTAGACGAATTTTCTTGAACTTTCTTTTGTTGTGGAGTTAAAGCCTACAGAAAACTACGAGCAAGGCAAGCGCGAGACGATCAAAGATGGCGAGACACGCGCGACCTTGTAAGAAATGAAAGCCTCGCACGTCGCGCGTATCTTGCGCTCCACGCCGACGTACCTCATCCCTGTCTGCGCTCGCCAAACTTAAACACGCAAGATAAGTCTATTGTGCATGCTGGTATACGTAGTTGCGGTAAAAGTAGCAAGAGTAAAAAAAAAAGCATGGTTCCTGTTGAAGCCGCGTGTTTGAAACTTCAAAACGTAAAACATGTGGAAATTGGCAAATCCCGGAAATCACTGAAACAGCAAGGTAGTTTACAGAAGTATGAGCAACAACTCATCTAACATAGTAGAGATAAGGATATTATTCACCCTTGTGTGTCTATTATATATATGGCTCGTTTATCGTTTGTCTCAGCATATACAATTCTGATTGGTCGCGACTTTTTGACCGCCTACTGCTGGTCTTCAAAAGGCGATGGTGTCGATTTGCTGTGCAAGGTTATAAATAGCGACGTTGTTACTGGGCGTTGGTGCTTTACGGTTGTTACTACAGCTGATACTAATGATTGGTGAATTACGAAATTAGTGGATGGTAGGTTTCGATCCTAGACATTGTTAGCATTGATAGGTACGTTATTGTCACGATTGTTAATGTAAGAAGCTGATGGTGGGCATCCAAGGTACTGCTTCCTCCGGTGATGTTGTTAGGGGGAAGAAGTTTTATGTGCATAGCCTCTTAGGATAGTATACAAGTAAGGTTACGATCAAGTAAAGGTTTCGGTCAATACACTTACCCTAGCCCCTATCGGCCGTTAGTGCCCGGTCTTATTTGCGTTTTTTGAAGCGCCTGAGGTCGGAGAACGGCTTTCACGAAGTCAGACCCAGGTTAATAGTTCACCAATCAATAACAACCACGTGTAGATCGATTATCGAGAAATATTAAGTGCTACCCTCAATAAAGATATTTCTTACTTAAACACGGCGCTACTTATAGTCAAAGACAGCGAAAGTGTACCATCACCTCATGAAAACACGATCCTATCAAGTGTATCTGTAAAGTCAACACGCTTAGTACTGCAATATCAGAAGACTTGTTTATTAGTAACTATAATCCACTGATTAATTTTCGCGCGATTTTATAAACCCTTTTTTTGGCTTGCTGACAAATCGAAGGATAATGCCCTTGGCTGAAAGATTGTCCTCAAAATTTCACATTTGCTCGCGAAGCTTTGCTTCTCGGGCAAATATTTATTTTTCGGACATTCTCTCAGCCGCGGGCATTATCCTCCGATAAACCAGCCGCAGGAAGGGGTTTATTTACTAATTTAAATTATAGGAATCTACGGTCCCTTGCTGTCGTGATAACGTGATCCTCTCTATCTTATGTTTCTCCAATCAATATCAGCAAATTTCCTTGGTACTTGTGAGAATGCTTGAGGAGGCTTTGGTATAGGAATCTGCCATCCCTCGTTCAAAGCATTGTTAGCCGACATGATCGCACCTTCAGCATATCCCCTGTAGGGATGGTAGGCACTACCAACGACGTAGATGGACTCCCCCGGAAATGGTTTCTTAGCCCAGCTGGTGACTTGTTTCATTGACACTCCGCTGCCCGGTCTCTGAAGGTACCTGGAAAATGAGAAATTAGCGGTACTTGTCGTTGTAATTGATTAAAACCCGGAAGTCATGTTATAAGTAAACGGAATATGATTAGAAATAAACATTCCAGCAATGAGTAACACACACACACACAAACCAACCCACGGCCTTACTCCCTGCACCCTGGCAAAATTGTGGCACGAGTGACAGGATTGACTGGGGCGACTGGGGAAACTGGAGTGACATGGGCGACTACAATGAATGGCTGACTTGGGTGACAAGCAAGGGCCCGGTGGCTTGAGTGGTTAGTGGGGCCACTGGGGTGAGTTTTCCTAGCGTTCTAAGACTAATCCTGCTCTCTCCGCAGCCGGCAACTTCTTACCAGGCTCCCTCGTCCCAGTACTGATAGACGGTGCTGATTGGCCTAGGAATTGTCCTTTTGAACTTGTATTCCAAGGCGCGGTGAATCTCATCATCAACCATGGCTTTGGGTAACTTGAGAACCGCCCCCCATTTGTCACCACAAGGGCCATCCTTATATGCTACATGAAGCACAGCTTCGCCATTTGGACCACGCTCACTAAAATCAGAAAAATTATTTTGATACCATCTTAATTTTAATTTTTGGGGGGTAAGAAACAAAGTTAGGTATAATAGTTTACGGGGGCAGAGAGAGAAAGACTTGTAGAACTAGACTCCTTTAAAGCGCTGAAATGGGCGAATTGCCTCTCTTTAATGGTATTTATCAGGAACTAATCGGTTTTTGTATTCATCCTCTCTTAAGTACACTCATTTAAACCACGATTTGACTAATATTTTGTTGTTCGCCATTGATTAAAAAAATTTGAAAATGCTGCCAAAAATACGCGACCTTCCTTAAGTCGAAGGCCACGAAAATAAAAATGATATGCGACTATTTTCCTCGTCCTTATACAAGAAAGCAGAAGCCTACAGAAAAAAAAAGCACTTTTATTTGAGTGTCAATGTATTTAGCAAGAAAGTGCTAATTGGGGACACTATATTTTTACGTCTCCTAATGGAGACGGGACCGCCATTTTACGTGGTCATCCGAGCCACGCGAAGGTCCAGCCGCCTGCAGGGCAAAGGAAGTACCTTCATTTCTCAGTTATTTTAAGACCCCGAGTATTGGTCCAGACCCGGGAATCGAACCCGCGACCTCCCACTCTGCAGTCAAGCGCTCTACCGACTGAGCTAACCCTGCCGCGGCACAAGACTCCTGAAAAGGGTCAAGTGACTTACCTGTGGGGTACCGTCGACCCCAAACAGTCGCTATTGGATTCGAATCTCTCCATGGGATACAGCCGGTCCATTTCATTTGTGTAGTCCTCCCACCACGCCCTTGAATAAACAGCCGCCCCCTTGAATGCCGGCCTCTTCATAATCGACTGGTAAACAGGATCGCCCTGAATCCTTTCAGCGATGTTACCCCTTACTTTGCTGAACGAGCCAGGAGGGGCGGCGATCACCAGCTTTGCTGCTTTGACTTCATACTTTGGTGTCTTTATCAGGAACAAACCAGCCTCTTTGTCTATTGAAACGGTCCTGTAGTCTTTCCCCGCAAATATCTTCGCCCCGAGGTTTCTTGCAGATTTAGCGAGAGCGTCCACGAAGGCGAACATTCCCCTTTTCGGACGGAACTCTTTTCCCGAGAGTAAATTTAGCTGCTTGTAGTATTCCACTACTCCTTCAGGACTTCCCTTGAGGTCCCCATCGTAACCAAAGACATCAAAATAGTACCTCGATCCCTCAGGTGTCAGGAAATGGTGTTGAAATGTTTCAAATGTTGCGAAGTTGCTGATTTGGCTCATATGTTCTGGTTTGACGAGGTAGTCCAACATCTGTGAGCAGCTCATGTCCCTAAATGTACTGCGAGTTAAAGTTGGAAAAGACTGCCTTTTTAATTCTTGTTCATCTCGGGATGCGTTCCCTCTGGTTTCTGTGTTAGGGTTGGGATAAAAATTCCACTCCGCAAAGGGGATGTTTAACCTGGAAATAAGTTCCCTGAAGAAAAGCAAAATAAGAAATTAGTTCCCGGGTAGAGAAGGTAATAATAATAAGTTTTAAGCACATGCTCGTTATTTCCAGATCGAAATGAAATAATTTGGAGCAGTTGGAAGTGTTGCATTGATTTTTTTCAAGAGAGGGTAAAACCAAAAATGTGCAATCTCGACCCAGAGCTCTTCTGCGCATTTAGAGGAGAGAGATCACGCGCATTCCCAAACCCGTAAGCAGTGGGGTCGAGAATGCAAAAATTGCGGAGTGCTCTCACCAGTTCCCCAGCATCGCCCTTGTCAGGCCTCTGCAAGAACTGTAAGAGCACCAGTTTTATCGAAGGACAATTGTTTCCTTTTTTTGCTTCTCTTTATTATAACCCCCCAGCTGATGAATTCTTGGCGCTTATGCTGACAGCAGAGCGAGCCCTTGCTAGATGAAAATCGTTTACTTTTATAATAGTTTAATTTGTTTTATTTACCTCATGTTGTGATGAACCTTGTCAATTCTCCAAGCTCCAAGACCTGGAACCAAAATAAGTATAAGTTAAGGATCAGCGACTCGTTTGTCATCCGAAAAGTCGCGAACGGGTAGCCGAGAAGCCGAATCATGGACACCTCACTTTCTTAAAACGTGCTTCTTCTTTTTACAAAAAGAAAGCTTTCACCTGTGCGCATAAAACGGCTCAGCGGAGCCAAACACGGAAGAAGCCGACCGTTTATTTTCCTTCACATTAACTATTATTGTTGTCTAAATCAGTTTGATTTATTGCCACTGATCCTTTAATCAATGTCAACCTGTCCCTACTCCTTAGTCCAAGTCACCGTGCCTTTCCACCCTTCTTTTACCAATTCTCAGCGCAATGTCTGCAAAAAGTTGTATCTGTGGAGTCTGTGGATGAAATCCCCCCGGGGGGGGGGGGGGGGGGACATGAAAGGGGTGGGGATGCTCGTCGTCTCGCTTAAGGGTGTAAATTTCGGATTTTGGTCTCACTTAGGGTGTTCTGGGCAAAACGCCATCATATTTAGCCGTGAAGGTCTCGTTTAGGGTTGCACGCGAAAAAATATAAAAATATATCTATTGTCTGAGTTTTAACATGGTCTCTTTTAGGGGGTAATAAAAAGCTTAGGCCACGCCCAGATCGGTCTCCTTTAGGGGTTTAATTCAAAATTTCCGACGAGCATCCCCACCCCTTTCATATGCGGAGTCCCCCCTGCGTGAAATCCTATGGTATGTCCATCAAGTTGAAAGCTGCTTAGCACCTATGACATGGTAATGTCTGCTTTACTGTTTTGAAGAGAATGGAGTTTAGCATCCTTTTCTATCAAATTTTAATTTATCATAGCATGGGAGAGAGCAATTGCTTCACGGCTTGAACGTCCAGGAAAAAACTCCTAACCGTCTTACTCACCTACTACAGTATCCGGTACCTGGGGAAAAACATAATCGTAGATCCTTCCTCCAAGACGGGCGTCCCTCTCAAAGACGCAAACTTTAGTTTCTTTGCCGTGCCTCAGGAGGGACTCGGCTGTGTAAAGGCCGCCGATACCTCCCCCAACAATAACCACGTCACAATTCTTTGGCACTTCTCCTCCACCCTCTCCTTCCCCACCTGTTTAAAGCAAGTCATTGATTCACCACTCTTATGATCACTGTACTGACGTTGCTACTAAAATCAGTATTGTTTAGCTAGCACTTACGAAAGTAAGAATCAACAGAGCGTGGTCCTATAATACTACGGTAATACTATAATTATAATGACGAGGGGAGTCGTGGTTGCTTTAAGGGCGCAGGACCAAGAGTGGTGAAAATTTATTGGTAGTCTTTTCCAGTCATTCAGATTGTTATTGTAATTGTAATTTGTTTACTCAAAGAGATGTGAGCAGGAAAACCAGCGAGGGTGTGGGGTAGGGTGTGACAGCGAAGGAATGCGCTCTTTCCTTTGTACTGTTCCAATCATTTTTTCGAGCTTTCTGACTTCGCACCACACTCCCCTATATGAATACCCTACGCTACGAAGGAGAAACCACTGCTCGCAGGGTACTATATGAACGCCTGAAAGAGGCTATAAAATAAATCGATTGTCACTGCTTCGGGAGATAAAATCTAAAATTACCGCCTTTAGATTGAGTTGTGGCCGCCTTAACAAGAGATAATTTACTTGAGATTTTACGAATAGTACTCTCGCAATTCTTATAGGGAATTTCCCTTGGATTGGATCAGTTCTATATGTCTATTTGGCGCAACTGTAACGTTACAAATACAAGGGCGAATCAGAAAAATTCTGATTCACTTTTAGTTGTAGTAAGGTTATTCTTAATGACAGGAAGGCATGCAGCCGGCTCTTCTTCATTAGAGCTAAAGTACATGTAATAAAAAGAGCTCCTAAACTATACTTACAGAGTCCACAAGTCTTTTTACAGGCCTTCCTAATGTTCACCATAGATTTGCAGTATGTCTTGTAATGCCTACAGAAGGTTGCAGGCTGTAGATCTTTGCATTCTGGAAAACAAGAGGCTGACATTAAATTAACAAATTTGGGAACGGCCAAAAAAAAACTGTTCTTTATTTGAGTGCCAATTTATTTAGCACGAAAGTGCTAATTGGGGACACTATTTTTACGTCTAAAAAACCAAAAAGCTTTCTCTTTTCTTTTACCTTGTGACGATGAGACACAGATGAAACTTAATAAAATGAGAAAAAGAAACCCCTTCATCTTTTTCTTTCGACAAGCTTCTCTTCACAACTACCACTACGTTCCGCCTGTTGTCATATTTTTCACCTGCACACATCAAACAGCTGAATACATATATATCAAGCCCAGAGAGTGCCTCTCCTTACGAATGCCCGAGTTCACCTATCGTTACAGTAGGAGTTCACGTGAAGTCCCCACGGATAAAAAATAAATGAAAGTACCTAACGACTTAACAGACTATTACTATACCTATATACGAAACCTTAAATGGATATGATTCCAGAGTTTTCAGCTGGAGCAAAAGGTGTCTGGAAGAGGGTACCTTTAGGCGATTGGGCGGGGGTCCCGGTATTCAGATATCTCTTCGGGTAGGTACGTACTCTTATCGCCGCCCTGGCCCCCTCCGAATTTGCACCTTGGGTTAGAAAGAATGATTTTGCCTTCAAAGTTATACTAGAAATATGCTCGTCCTAGGTTTACATTTCGTTGCTTAAATTGTCGATTTTTTATGCCTGCGAAATATCACAGCCCGTTCTAAAATAAATATATTTGAATATTGATCCCCAGTTTTAAATGAAGAGTCCCAAAATCACAAACCTTATAATGGGTGGCACCCACTATTGTAGAGGGGGGGGGGGGGGGGAGGGGGGTGACCTCTCTCCTCCCCCGAGTTGCCACATCCTTTTATGGCCTGAAAACCTTAAGGCAGCTGTTGAGTCACAGCTGTCCTTATTTTCAGTTACAAATAACATGGCTGTATTTGTTTTGTGTGAAGGAAGATGTTCTTTGCATGCAGCAAACTTCATTGGTATTGACTTGGCACATGTTAGTTGCCGTCATTCGTCTTCGTGGTCTTGTCTAGGGTTTCTTCCGCTTTTAGAACCTCAAACTCTAGCTTCATCGCGTTTTCCATAAATCTTGGTTTTACCGGTCTCAGCAAGATGGCGGTGCACCTGCAAGTTGGGAAAGAAAAATCAACCATCCATGTTTTTGATGAATTCAACCAGCATCGTTGAAGTCCAGAACTAAACAGACATGATGTGGCCCACGTTTTGTGATATCGTACAGGGAAAAGGACTCCCATGAGAGGAGCATTGCAATGGGGCAAAATGTTCTACTCTAACGATACTTGTGTACAAATAATTTTAATTGTTTTGTTGATTTTCAAGCATTTTCAGGGTACACAACAATAACAAAAAATATTATTGTATTCCCTTTCTATGTAACTGAACGATCTTCAAAAATCATGCAATTAAAATGCTTCACACGGTACAAATTTTGTTCCCTTTTACAGTGCTTCCGTTTCTGAGAGCCCACTTATTAAATATTTGACTATCCCACGTCCACCTGTCATGATGTCAGCAATCACTAACTGTCATTTCATGATGGGTCGTTGTATTTTTGCCACCAAAGTTTCACAAATCAAACAGAAAAATCGGCATGTTTGTGCTCGCGGGGGAGCCCTGTTTATACAGAAGCCCACATTGTGTTGGCCTGACGGACAGGCTCTCTTTCAGAGAATGGACATCCCAGAGTTTTTTCCGCTTGTTCTTGCTTTTTCTCCACCAGAAAGAGTTTGTTTGTATCAGTCTTCTCCTGGACTTTACTACCCTGAGATCGGATGGGAGTTTTCCCTGCTCCGGCAGGGTAGGAGTGTTAGCAAAATGGTGAAACAAGATGTAGCCTGAATATGTGAATAAATGAAGAAAAGATGAAATAAAGGTTTTTTAGCCATTTATGCTTTTAGAATTTCAAAGATAATTCAGTAAAAGCAGGAGCCCATAACCCATGGACTCCTGGTAAAAGTTAATATGAAGCAATCTTTGAAAAGGGGGGTTTGGCGATTGCAAAAGAAAAAAAATCTTCCCGAAAACTTATTGTTTGTTGTTCTGTTCCAGGGTCCAGCACCCTGCTCTTCCGAATTCCGCAGTCCAATCCCATCTAATTCTTTATATGTATTGATTTATTAAAACTTTACCCATATCTCTCCGTGAGGCGTTGGTGGTATAGTGGTGAGCATAGCTGCCTTCCAAGCAGTTGACCCGGGTTCGATTCCCGGCCAACGCACGAATATTTTTTTCCTCTTTTCTTTTTCTTTTTCTTACAGATCAATTCATTGTTATAATAATGCATTTTAAACAAAAAGTTGCTATTTCAGTAAAAACATGGGCAAAAAAAAACTACGGATGAAGATGAACAGGGTTGAGAACCCAGGCCCCACACGGTCGCTTAAATGTCATCTGTGTGCCGGACCCCGTGCGCTATAAGCTCGCAGCAAAAATAGAGTAGTCGAACGCAATTCGAACGCTTGAACAACTGGTAAAGACGACAAAATATAGCGTTTAATTGTATAAGATTTTAGACAAACGTTGGTAAATGAGGGAAAAAAATGAACGGCCCGACCAAAAGAAAACTAAGAAGAAAAAAAAAACAAGACCGCAATCAACTGCCTTTACTTATTAACTTATAAATTCAATACAATAAAGAATATTGGCTTATTTATGTATAGTACTTACAGAAGATTCTTTTTACAATAATGTTACTTACAATATTATAGCATTTTTTTGACAATTACAAGGAAAAAAAGAAAGAAAAATGGTGCACCAGAATGTTTAACTTAATATCATGATGAATTGATAGTGCCAAGTCTACTATCTATACAAGATCCTACTAGTTCCGGCTGTCATCAGCGATTTGTTACTGTGGTTTTGCCTACTCTAGACTAGTGGTTCTTGTTAAAATTAATAAATACAAACATAAATAAAAGAATAAAATGTATATCAGGGAAAAGAAAACAATAATAAATAGCATATGAACCTAGGATACAGTACAGCTGCGCTCTCACGCACCCAACTGGAGGCCGCAACTTGGTCCAAACTTCTTCTTTGCCAAGATTATTCATGACATTAGTGGTCATGATCACAAAAGTTTCAGTTTTTCCAACAGATGATGAGTAATCATTTCTTGTCTCAAATGTAAAAGTGATATGCCTCCACTGTACAGTTGCTGCGCCTCCAACACGGCGCAAATTGCTGCTCGTCTTCGTTTTAGCTTAAATTTTGTGGGCTGCTTGGCAGGTTCGGTTGGGCCATTTGTGGTCGAGTAAGCTTTGTCACCTTGAATGCCTTCACAGATATTGAGCCTGAATAATGAAATTTCTCTTGACTGGCCAGAAAAATTGTTTGAGTGTCGTAGACACCCAGAAAATTGGGTTAAGGAACCCTCATCAACTATTTTCATCAGTGGTGTCGTTTTTGCCAGTTGACTATGCTCCATGATCGATACTCGCTCTGTGACTGAACAGTCCTAACCAAAAGGGAACGTACGTGTTCTGATCTAATTATGATAAAATCTCTCTGTTTATTTGTCAGTTGCTATCGTATCGGCAATCTTTACCGACTGTAAAGGGATGAATTCCAAATGAGACAAAACGCAAGTTGGGTTACGCCTAATTTGCCAAAATCGTGGTTAGTTGAAAACTCAACCGGGTACATCGTGACCTATGACATAGAGAACACGAGTCCGCCCGTACCCAAGGATTTTTTCTTGGGAATTCCCAGGGAGACATAACCCAAGGTTTGCTACCAAAACGTGCTTATTTGAAAAACTCAACCAGTAGAGCTTGACTTTATGACGTAGTAGAGAACACGAATTGAATCATACCCGAGGGTTTCAGTTTCCTGGGATTTCCTAGGGACACATAACCCTAGTTGGGATACGCCCAAGTTCACCACCAAAACGTGTTCAGTTGAAAACCTAATCTGGTGAAGCGTGATCACTGGTTCCCAGGGCTTTTCTTTAGGTCCTGGAAACGAGGTTGTTGAGAACACACGTAAAAAGGAACACTTCCATAAAAACTAACCTCAATCGTTAAGCTAAGTAACATTAGGAATATGATCGAATAAGCAAATGTAGTTTTAGTTGGGATATTGATGGCGACAAAGAAATGGGCACGTGAAATGAATATTTAATTTTGTTAGCAGTTTAAGTTCTTTGACGTCTGACCGGTCTCTTTTAACTTCAAAGGTTTCTAATGCCCCATCCATTGAAGGGGGTGAAACCACAGGCGGCCCAAGCTCCGTATGAGAATTCAGATACGTGTGGTCTCATATTGCGTAATCCTTAAAATGGCCGTGAACATAAAGGATTTGTATGGGAATTCAGGTAAAAGATTCCAGAAGATAAATACTCGCTACAATTTTCAATAAAATACACCTTTCTTTATTTACTTTGCTTGTTGCTTGCTATGTGGTTATTTTCCCAATCCATTGCCAGGGTTCTATCTAGGATTTATCGTTTGGGGGAGGAGTCCCGAGTGGCCGAAGGCCACGAGCTTTCTAGGGGGTTCATTTTTGAAATGAAAATGCCCTGAGATGCAATCTGGTGCATTTTGAGACACAATTTTGAGAAATATTACAGCGTGTGCACCGACCTCGTTGCGTCTGGATGATTTTCCGATATAGTTACTTATATAATGATGACAATATGTTGTTGGGGAGGAAGCTGGGTATTTTGGGGGCCTACCCTACTGATAGAACCCTGATTGCGATTTAAGCATTTCCTTTAAATCGCAATGGGAAAATAACCACATAGCGATAAAAAATAAGCAAAGTAAAAAAGGCAAAGTGTATTTTATTCAAAATTCTATCGAGTATTTATCTTCTTGAATCTTTTACCTGAATTCCCATACAAATCCTTCATGTTCACGGCCATTTTAAGGATTACCCAATTTGAAACCACAGGCAGCCCAAGCTGGAAATATGAGCATCGGCATTGTTGCGTAACATTCGAAATATAACTTTGTATGGGGAAAAACCTATCGTTTCTGTAACCTACGAAAATGAAAGAATTTCGATAAAAATCAGCTTACCTTACTCAAAATGTGTGTTACTTCTCTCCTGTGTGGTCCATGGGCCGATTTATGGCCGTTTTACAGGTTGAGATGTAACCGGTTTGCTCTATACATATCCCATTTCACTTCATACAGAGAAAACCCAGCAATTTGCTGGTTTTCAGTTGTCACGCCATTCAAAATAGATCAAAATATAAATCAAAACCATTTGACAGATAAAGTCCAGAATCTGGAAAATGAAAGGAGGTAAATATACAAAGACCCTCACCAAGATTTGGGTCGAAGGAATAATTCGTATACAAGATATCCGAGGAAGTGTTTTACCCAAATTTATAGAGCTTTGTATAGAGACGCCATGCTGGAGCTCATCCGGATGAGCTCCAACATCGTGGACGAGCTGAAACCAGCAGAAAGAAACATCTGTTACCGAGTTTTGCTACAAAAGCGTGAATTTACTCGTAGCGGAACTAATAAACATTAAAGTAATACTTTTTTTCATGATACTTGAACTGTTTAGATAGCAAAATTTCTCGAAAAAAGTCACTTTTTTAACCTAAATGACAGCTCTCTCGGCCGTCATGTAAATGCTGCGTCACGCAAAAGCTTATAAAGAATTTCAAGGGTACTCTATTACAAAACCAAAACCCTTTTGAAGCGAAAATTTTTTTGAAAATTAGTTTTCAGCTGCTTTAATACACCATGAAAGTAAAATCTCAGTAGGATCGATAGTTTTGTAGTTTGATTTTTTTTGACGTCGTGTGAACTATGAACTACACAGGAGAGATGTAACCCACAATTTATGTAAGGTAAGCTGTTTTTTTATGGACATCTTTTCATGTTCGTAGGTTACACAAACGATAGGTTTTTTTCCCAAACAAATCCTTATATTTCGAATGTTACGCAATATTTCGAGCTTGGGCTACCTGTGATGAGAGATTTTTTAACTCTCAAAGGGGACCTGTGGTGAATTCCTGTGGTGAAACTTCGTCGATGAACGAGGAGGACTAAGCTCTAGTTTGGGACTTGGGACGTCGGGACTGCGAGCCAACGTTTGTTGACCTTTTTTTTTAACTCTAAACGAACCCGGTTATTTTGAGGATGATTAGCTCTGTTTCTTTTTCATCAACTTAAAACAAGGTATGTTTCATCTCTTAAATATAAATATCAAAGTTTTTAATTTTCTACAACATATTATTGTCTTAATTCAGTCATGATCTGTGGTTCGCATGCATCGATCGTCGGATTGTACTTCGTTTTATAAAATTTGCCTCATTTATAAGCTAATAAATTTGCGTTTCCAAGCTTTGCCAGTTGTCCTACTCAGAGAGATTTTTTAGCCTTGAATTATGGTTGAATTTGCGTGCAAACTACTTGCAGTGTGTTATTTTGTTCGCTTAATAGCTCTGAATTGGACGTTCAAGGTGATCTTCAATGTATTATATTTATTTGATAATCTGGTTAGAGATCATGTAAAAACACAGTTTAGGAGTCAAGTATATGGGGCGTTCAAGAAACTGTTGATTTTTTCAGTTGTATAACTGATGGTATAGCGATTGTTCTTGTTTGTAGACAATGTTTTTACCAACCACTGTATCAACAAAAGAACCTATTATTTCAGAGCCAATGCTTACGTAACAGGGCGGCATAACCATTACTGTGAGGGGGATATCGGGGGATACCCAATACCGCAATGCCGTAAGAAAATACCGAAATACCGAGTTGAAAATCGACAAAATACCAATACTCCATTTATGATCGGTCACACTTACTTAATTAAGTTGTATCCATCTCACATGTTTGATTATCTCAAGCATAAATGCACCGAGATATGCACCAGCAATCAAACTCAGCCACTGCGAGAAAATGTGAGAAGACCTCGAACTGATTGCTGCAACGATTGAAAACCCCGCATATTGGATGCCCTACCAATTTCATTGTAGATTAAGTGTCCAAAAAATATTTATCTGTATCAGACAGGAGAGCACAAATGAATAGTGCCTTAACACCATGAAAGATCTTTCACTGAATACCGTTAGCCAAAAGGATGAAGAACTGCAAACTGCAAGGCTAGATGATACTGCAATACCGTACATAATTTTAAAATTATCAAAGTTACTGAAATACCGCTTGAAAAAAAGTTCAGTACCATAATACTGTACACGCCAATGTCCTCCTCTAATGTGTTCTGATCTTTTACTTATGATATGCTTTTTAAAAGGTCCAGAAATATTTCTGAATGGATAAACTGAAGCAAATACTTCGATAACAATTATTTTTTTTTATATTTTGAGACTCATTGATTCAAACCAAGACTCACTTTTTTTCATTATACGAGTCCCAGGACTCGTCACTGCAATTTGTAACAAAATCACAGCTTATGATGATATTTCTACTCCAGGACATTGCACATTTGATTCATTGTTGAAAAGCATGGCCAGTGAGGTAGATTCTAGACCTCAGAAGCTCATTGACATTATCAAGGAGAAAATTGAAAACAACAACCAGTTCTTCTCACTGGAATTCTACCCACCAAAGACATTCAATGGCGCGACTAATCTCATGGGCATCATTGGCAGATTGAATGAACATTGTACACCACTGTTCTGCAACATAACATGGAAACCTTCACAAGATCCCATGTCAGATAAGTGTCAGCAAGAACCAAGCACTTTGTTAGTTTCTGCAGCGGCAAAAGACTTGTATGGACAGGATATTATGATTCATATCCCTTCCGCAAACACAACCAAGAGTCAGGTTGTGGAGCATCTCATTCGTGCTAAAGATCTTGGGATTAGGAGTGTGCTGGCAGTTAGAGGACAAGGTATTTGATGTTATAGAATAAAACCCAGTGCTATATTATTTTTCCATAGTTAACTCTCTCTTGATGGACACCTCTATAAGATGGACACCTCTGTAAAACGGACACCCAGAGTTGATCCTTGACTTTCTTTTATTCCTTTATTGGACTCTATATAACACAGACAACTCTTGTAGGTTAACACTTAGTGTCCGTGTTAAGGCTGATTTAGACAGTACAATTTTTGCTTATGACTATTGTGCGCAACTGGCATACATCATGACTTTTGACCATCCACATGCGCACAATATTGTCTCTTACGACATCCACAATGTGTCTTACGAATGTCATGTTGTCCTCTACTGTGAAAACTGATGATGTCACAAGCAGTAGAAAGCACGTGGACCGGCATGGGTGGTTACAGGCAGCTCGGGGGCAAATGAGTTAAAAGAAATAAAAGTGGGTTCCCATGAATTTTCACGGAACCAAAAAATTGTTACAGATGGTTTCCCTTGATCTCTGGACATGGAACTGAAAAATTGTTATCCATGGGATTTGAAATCCTCGGGCTTGAGAACAATAGACCTCATTTAACGCTTAGTGTCATTGCTTAACTGTTGTTTTATAGAGGAGGAGTCACCTGGATCGAGAGATGATGGATTTGACTACACTGTTGACCTGGTCAAATTGATTAAAACTGAATTTGGAGATGATTTCACTGTAGGGGTGGTAGGTAAGTTGGTAGATCAAAGTGAAGGGTAATTAATTATTCATGAATTAGGGCTAGGACACAAAGGAAATTGAGAATCAACCTAGGTTTAAAAATTTTAACTTAAATATAATAATATTTTGACCTGTAACATATATACTTTTTGATGTCTCTTTAGCATGTGGAATTAGCTTTACATTCAAACTAGTAAAATCAGCCAAAAATGATAATAAACTTTACTTAAAATCAATACCAGCGCCTGAAAGACCAAATCTTACATGTATTTGGTAATTTCACAAAAGTCCATGAATTAGCTTGTGAAGAATGTGTAGTGTAATAGTAGAAAACAGAAAGTCAATGACTGGAAAAAGGAGAGACTGGAGTTATTATGCCATATATCCTTTGGTTTCAAGCTGCAGGTATTCAAAGACATTCGAAAACTTTTACATGTACATACATATGTTCAGACAATGAAGGCAACCTTATCGCTAGACTGTATTGCCAGCTGAGAAGCCTGCGGGCAAGCTCTCCATTTATGGCGACCAAAGTGAGGCGTGAGAGAACATGCAAGCGAGTGGCAAAGCTTTTAGGGGCAAAGTTCTTTTCTTGCATGACTTCTCATGATGTCCTGAGATGGGAGAGCTTTGTTCGAATACAGAGACCAGTGATATAAATGAGGAAATTCTTAGTGTGCAAAATACTCATAGATAAGTATCTTGGGCAGGAGGCCTTAGCCCTCCAAAACAAAAATTGCCAGGGGCACAGTCTCCCCCCCGCCCCCACATGTTGGTGTCAACAATATCATAAGCGACATTACCGGTGGCATCAGCGACATCAAAGCGAAAAACTGTATGCCCTCACTTGACTCAAGAACTACCTAAGAAGCACCACGAAGCTGGACAACCAGAACAACTGCCTACTGTTGCGTTGTCTTAGATCGATTGCAGACATACTTGACACTGTGAAGATTGCAAAGAGGTTTGCTTGTGCCAACAAATAATGCAGAGGGCATTTTGGGAAATTTGAGACGGGGTATGCACATGGCTGAGTGAGAGATGTCCCTCCCTCCACCTCCCCTACATTTCAAAATGCTCCACTGCCTCTGAGTTGAGAAAGGTCTTTGAAAACATACCAGGCCATAGAAATGAATTATAGCTCTTTGTCTCCAATTTGTTGAGTTATTTGTTTGTAGGATACCTAGCTTCATCAAATGTTGAAAGTTATGAAGAAGACCTTAAGCATCTGAAGGAAGAAGTTGATGCTGGAGCAGATCTTATCATTACACAAATGTTCTTTGAAGTCAAGACGTTTTTCAAGTTTAAGGAGGATTGCCAAAGATTTGGGATTAATGTGCCAATAATTCCTGCCATTTTCCCAATTCAGGTAAAGTTTTTATTTGCTTACTTTCATCTCATGGCCTGTGTACAGACATCTATGTCACCGACGTGAGACAGATGATTGTAGGTTAACCCTTTGAGTCCCAATATCTATTTACAAATTCTCCATACTGATCTCCCTGCATTTTCCTAAAGAATTAGTTGAGAGAATTTGGTAAAAGATCAAAGCATTTTCTCTTAGGTGATCATTCTATCAATACTCATGACCTTTTTATCTGATGATGTGTTGTTTTGTATGGAGAAAATTGGTTTTGGTCAATTTTGGAAAAGAAAAGGGTTAACCTTCCCAGTGACAAGGGCCCTCACAAGTTACACCCATGTTGCTTATAGTTATTATCATCAAAAGCCTTACAAACTACTGTGGGGTTGTTTTTTGACTGATAACCCTAGGAGAACATTTAGATTCAGTGAGTTGTTCTTTTCCATGTAGACTATTTGTTAGTGGAGCGAGGGTGAAGGTGGTGAGAGCATTCGCTTCCTACCAGTGAGGGCCGGGTTCCAACCGCGACGTCGACGACGTATGTGGGTTGAAATTGCTGTTGGTTCTTCCCTTCACTCGAAGAGGTTTTTTTCTGGGTACTCTGGTTTTCCTCCCTCTTCCAAAACTAACATTGCCAAATTCAATTTCGACCAGGAATGGTAGACGAAGGACCAAAATGTGGATGTGCCACCTCTAAATTGTTATTTATTTATTCATTTATTTTACAGAATTTCAATTCCCTACGCCAGTTAAAACGATCATCGCGCGTGGACATTCCCCAGTGGTTACTGGACATCCTCACCCCAATGAAGGACGATGATACTGCAGTAATAAATTATGGCATCAAATACGCCGCCGAAATGTGTAAGCAGTTACTTGAGAGTGGTCAAGTACACGGCTTACACCTCTACACTTTAAATCGTGAAACGTCCGTCTCGGAAATCCTTAAAAAACTCTGCATATATCACATGACCGATGAGCAAGATTCGGGCTTGCGCAAATTTCCTTGGATGCCAGGGCCCGCTCTTGCGAGGCGTGGTCGGATGGAACACGTGCGCCCGATTTTTTGGACGTCAAGACCTCGCAGTTATATGATCAGAACCTCGGACTGGGACGAGTATCCGAATGGAAGATGGGGCGATTCTAGTGCAGCGTCGTTTGGAGAGTTAAAGGATTATCACTTAGCACTGCTGGGAACGCATAAAAGTCAAGAAGAACTGTTGAACATGTGGGGCCGAGAGTTGAACTCTGTGGAAGATGTTTGTGAAATTTTTGTTTGTTATCTGACCGGGAAGAAGAATAGACATGGATTTCAGGTTAGCACATTCCTTTGCTGATTTGTCAAATTCGTTCCCGTTAATTTTAAGGTCCCATCTGACAATAGAGAGATAGAGTACCGCATAGACCGGGAACGTCTGTAGTTAGCTGGTGATTTATCACTTACAAGCTTATCACTTGTGCTCTTTCTGTGCGCGAATCTCTTGATCTCAATATCAAAAATATTGGACGGCCTAAACGATCGGTCACTCCCATCCGTTCCTCTGGGGCGTGCCCTCAGGGGTTCATGGGGAATGTGTCTAAAACGAGTCTGAATCACTCAAGCATGTGCTTCGTTTGTTTTCAGGTGACAGAACTTCCTTGGAATCAGGACGAGCTTGCACCCGAGACACTTCCCTTTGTCGACAAGCTTGCTCATATCAACAAACATGGCATCCTTACAATTAATAGTCAGCCAAACGTAAACGCAGCGCCTTCAACAGATCCTGTGGCAGGCTGGGGACGGCCTGGAGGGTACGTTTTTCAAAAGGTGAACATACTATGTGTCTTTTTGTTAGTTTTTAATAGGGCTGTACATCTTAGACTGAATTTTTTTGTTCGGCTCAAGTATGCTTATTGAATTATTTGCTGTTCCAAATTCATACTTTACAAGATTAGTTTGGTTCGACTTTTGTTTGTTGCACTGAGTTGCAACCCGGCCTAAAGAGGACTGGACATATTGATGTAATATATCAAACATGAGACGCAGTGTTTCATCACCAGATGAAACACCGAGAAGAGAGTTGAAAATACGACGCGCAGCGGAGTATTTTTGACGAACTTCGAGGTGTTTCATCTGGTGATGAAACACTGTGTCGAATGTTTGATATTTCTTCTCAAACAAAATCATTTTTAAAGGAGAAATTAAGGATGCAAATACTGAGCAGTTTTTCATCCGATTTCCAAACACTCATTAAACATTAATTTTCTTTGTATTTTCTTTATAAATTATTAATGAGTTTGAGAAGTAATATATCAAACATGAGATGCAGTGTTTCATCACCAGATGAAACACCGAGAAGAGAGTTGAAAATACGACGCGCAGCGGAGTATTTTTGACGAACTTCGAGGTGTTTCATCTGGTGATGAAACACTGTGTCGAATGTTTGATATTTCTTCTCAAACAAAATCATTTTTGAAGGAGAAATTAAGGATGCAAATACTAAGCAGTGTTTCATCCGATTTCCAAACACTCATTAAACATTAATTTCCTTTGTATTTTCTTAATGAAATATTAATGAGTTTGAGAATGTGTTTTCAAATACTTGCTGTGGATAATTATTTTCCCGTAATACTGGTCACTATGCTGTATGAGGTGGTTTAACCTTTGAGTCTGTAGATGAAATCCTGAAGTGTGACCATTCGTGTGAAAGCGAGGGAGCTGTTCGTTCCTTTGCTGCTGTTTATTATACGACGTGACTTGTTAAAGCCTCCTTTGAGTCTGTGGATGCAATTTTATGATGTGACCATTGAAATAGAAGTTACTAGTGTTTCTCGTAATGTAGAAATGTTAAACTTTTGAGGGAAGAAAGTGATGTTTAACCTTAATTTACCCGACTTATGTGGAATGTTGAATCTGTGGATTAAATGTTAAGAAATTTTATGATTACTCTTTCAGGCATATTTAGAGTTCTTCACGAGTGAGGAGATTGTGATGTGTCTTTACGAAGTTCTTCAGGATTTCCCACTGGTTAATTATCACATGGTCAATTTCTCGGTAAGGCGTAGATTTTATAAAGCTCGATAGTTTCTTACCCAGAGTCAGTCAGAGTCTCCAAGCATCTTGCTTCGCGCTTGCCCTACTGGTGATCACCAGGGCGACGACACGCTGACCAGGAACCTAGTGACTCCGGGCTCGAGACTGAAATTTTTGCCGACGTGAATATCCACATCTATATTCCGTTTTAAACGTTAGCACTTCAGAAAATCATTTAGTTAACTGTAAACGCAGTATCGATAAGTTAGTTAGGAGGAACCAGACTAAACTGACGTGGAAATTAAATTGTCCCCCAAAACGCGACGCAGATGATTTACTACTTTACACGTGTATAAGAACCAAAATTAAACCTGGCATCATTTGCTGCGGATATTTTCCCCTTCTTATTCCAGGGAAAAGAAGATGCAACGAACGCGAACGTATACTCCTCAATAGCCGTGACGTGGGGTGTTTTTCCTGGATCAGAGATCATTCAACCCACTGTAGTTGATCCTATCGCTTATCAGTTTTGGAAGGTAAGACAAGAAAACCTTACGTTCAGAGGGCAAACTAACAAAATATCATGTTATACCATGTTATAATGCTGCCCCTGGGCTCGATTTCCGCCGTCCCCCGAGTCTAGTCTTTAGACCTCATCGTCTTTCGCGGGAATGAGTGCGGGTTCATTGAATAGAAACTGGTATAAATCGCGTCGATCGACCCTATTCTGGCCCCAGTTGTTTGAAAACACACTCCACTAGACAAAGGGAACTTAACCAACGACGACGGCGACGGCAACGAGAACATCAAAAACTCAATAGGTTTAGAATGGCAAAACAGCAAAACAACAACTTTGCACGTGCATCTAGCCTGCGAGCAAGCTCTCCTATTTGGGCGAGCGAGCCTCGCGAGAACGCGCGAGCGAGGGGCCCCTGTTCCTCGCGGCTTCGCCGCTCTCTCGCGCGTTCTCGCGAGACTCGCTTTGCTCGCCCAAATAGGAAAGCTTGCTCGCAGGCTAACGTGCATCCCCGTTTTTGTACATTGCTTTGCCGTCGTTGCACGACTTCGACGTGAAAATTTCTAATTTTACGTTTGATAGGACGTAGACACAAGACAACGATTTTGTTTTTCCTTTTGTGAACTTAAATACATTCCTTTAGAATTCCACTCCTGACAAAATCGCAACATTTGAAAAATTAAAATGGCTGGAATAAGAGCGATGAAGTTTGAAGTAATGCGAATTTACTTTTTGGGTGACGTTTTCGTTGCCGTGGCCGTCGTCGTTGTTTAAGCTGCCTAATAGCCTGCGAGCAAGCTCTCCTTTTTTTGCGAGCAAAGCGAGTCTCGCGAGAACGCGCGAGCGAGCGGCGCAGCCGCGAGGGGCGGAGGAAAGGAGCCCCTCGCTCGCGCGTTCTCGCGAGGCTCGCCCAAATAGGACAGCTTGCTTGCAGGCTAGCTGCCTAATGACACCACCTCAGCATCTTACGCTAAGGGCCTGTTTACATGGGGGTGGGGGACCCCAGGTAGGTGAGGTAACCTGCTTAAGGGGGGGGGGGGGGGTAACCCTCCTGTCGCTATAATGTCTCATTTTAATTTGATCACGTTTACATGATAGGTGGGGTGACCCGCCGAGGCGAGTAGTCCGGACTGCCAGACCGGGTAACCCTCTCAGCCGGGGTCAAATTTTGCCATGTAAACGTTTCAAGGTAGGGTAACCCGCCTGGCCGGGGTCGGATTCGTGATACATCAAATTTGCGCGAAATTCACTTTGGCAGTGGCTTTGCATCATTATTAAAGGTAACAATAGAAAGCCACAGCACTGAAGGTTGCAGCAAGAGCAGCAAGTGAGGGTAGAAGAGCATTAACCACCAAAACCCTTGGTTTGCCAGCATTTTTCTTGTTTACGTGCTTAGTGACCATTCATTAATCTTGAGAAAGTGCACCCCTGGATCGCGGGGTGGTAAGATTGCATGTAAAGGAGGGTTATTTTTTACCCCACCTGAGCGGGTTACCTCACCTACCTGGAGTCCCCCACCTCCATCTAAACAGGCCTTAATTCACCCGGGCTCACATCAACACCTTTCACCACACAACGTGTGAGAGGTTGCCTCGGTCTGCCAACCTTGTTCCCAGGATGGACTGGGAGTAGAGAGGCCCTGGGAACGAGTTGGAAGTCTACGTCCCCATGTCTGACCGCACAGAGTTCCCAGCAGGTTTATGACTTGTATTTGTTCTTTATTAGGACGAGGCGTTTGCTCTTTGGAAGCATCAGTGGGGAAGTATTTACCCAGAAAAATCCAAGTCACGTGAGGTTATCGACACAATACACAGTACTTATTATCTGGTGAATCTTGTTGACAATGATTACGTGGCCGGAAATCAACTCTTTGACATTCTAGACATAGTTTTGAAAAAATTGGGAAAAATATAGTGTGACGTAGGTGTATTAAGCCCCGTCAAACGGTGTGTGATAGTTCGAGGTCGCTCTCCTCTCCTCAGTCTGAACACGACCTTACATAAGGTATTTCCTTCATGAACTATCCACGCTATTTCGATTTTCTTTGAAAAATTCTCTTGAGGTGATACTAGGTGATGGCATTCCTGTGTACATAAGGAACGGTAAATTTTAAGCTACTACTTGTCTGAATTTGGTGAGATTGAAAGATCTGTTGCACTTTGAATGGATAAAGTTCGTGTGAAGACATTTATGTCGAGTTTAAAACAGAGCTTGGCTGACACTGCTTGTAGCGTATGCAAGAATGAAGAAATTAATCTGATATTGACAACGAAATGGCTATAAGTTTTAAATCTCCACAAGGGGTAATGGACAAAAGTAATAAAATTAATGTTTAAAAAAGTGATTGAAACACGTAATCGTGTATAATGGTCAGCAAGCAAGTGTTGCGGGGAGAATTCTTTCTAAACGACTGGAGTGTGGTGTGGAAATCTAACAACAATATCAAGCTCAATCATTTTCCTATTGAGGTCGAATATGATGTTAATGTCTCTGGGTGCCAGAGACTTTTCATGCGCTTCCGGTTTCGGTCAGGGTATGTACTGTAATAAGAGGGCAGATTTCCGACGCTTGTGACGTCACGACCTTGTCAGGTGGGTAGCACCTTCGTTACGAGGGTCTCTCAAATCTTTGTTCAGGCTAAGAAGCCTGGTAATGAGTTTGTTCGAGAACCTTGCTCAAATAACCTATTGGACAAATTTATTTGCTCGTGTAGACGACGCAACAAATGCTGGCCGCTACGAGTGCACGCATGCGTTTTGTGGTCACAAAAACAAAACCCATTGTATTGACTGACCTTGACTACCACAACTAAAGGAACCTACCTGCTAATTCGCAAAAACAATTCGACACAAACAAGAAAAAAAAAAGAAACGGCCAGCATTCCTTCACTCGTTGCGCTCCGGGCGCGAGTAGTAAGGCATAAAAAAAAGAACTCATGTAATTCAATGAACTCTTCATATTTTATTTGCTCCATTCGGCTTAGCACTACAAATTTTAACTAACATTTAAATCATACTGAAGGGAAACCTCAAGTGCCGTCATTCCTTTCTTAGAGTTGTTGTTTTACAACTCCGACGAGTCGTGATTAAGAGTTTTAGGTGGATACAGACATTTGTCGTTTTGAGGGATAGGTATGGGTTTATTGATGGGAAGAATGAAGCCTTGTTTGCGTACAAATAGCAAGACCTCCTGTTCATATTTCAGCTTGAAGGTCGCCACGTCTCTTGCAAGCACATATAGTCCCATCTTGAAAGGGTCAGTAGCCACGGAGTACTCGTAAAGACCGTCTTTCTCAGGACCAAGGCTAATCACCCAGTCTGGTAGAAGAAAATAAAATCGGTAAGCCCCTTTAACTGGTATGACAACGGTATGGAGAAAATGGTATGAACAATTTGCACGAAAGGGATTTAAACTTGCCTCTGGAATGGGCTAGAGAAAGAAACCACTCAAGCTTGAAATCGGTGACACGTTTTGGACTGGTGTATCTGAGGTAACGCATTCTTTCGGTAACAATGCCCAGGGATGGAAAATGTTCGGGAAAATCTTCACTTAAGAGTCAGAGATTATAAGGGAGTGGAAACGGCACCCAATAAGCGACTAGTCTATGGCGACAATATAATACTTTTAGCCAATTTAGAGTTTGAATAAAACAGTCTTTTTGAAATGTGATAAAGAGTGATAGATAGAATTTCAAATAATCAGAGGTGGGTATCTTAATCCGGAATGTATTTCTCGTCCCGGGGTTCTTCTTTCTAACTGTCCATGTTCTGGCTTTGGTCAATATTGTGATAGCATAGTTGAAAATTATACCCATCTTTTTTGAAAACCTAACAACTCACAAAATGCTACTTACATGGAACAGAGGTAGCGAGACGATCGAACTTAATGGTGAACTTTCCGCCCTTTCCATCTTGTACAGCGGTTCCTGGGAAGGGTTCATCCAGCGGTCCAGTTTCACTCTGTAGACGTTGAAGGAACAATAAAGCAACAGTTCCGTTTCCATTGTCGGTAACTTATGAAAAAAAAATTATACAATTTCATGTTAGAGATTACTACAAATTGAAAGCTGGATCAAGAAAATGACATGGCGGCTTGAAGATATGATTTTATTTTGTCTCGGTAAGAACAAAATATATTACTCGCTGTGCTCGTTCTTAAGATATATTTGTTACTACCCAAAAATAACCTCTGTACATGTCTAATATGATAACACCAATGAATACCAATGAAATACCAGGTGAGCTTTCGCGCGAAAACTTGTTATCTTCACATGTGAAAATATCACCGTTGCTATGGCTACATGATAAATTGCGCCTTTGACACAAAAAACTATTAAAGTGAAATGGTTTGGTATATTATTGGTGTTTATATAATAAATAGAACATTACATGGCCGCTTGGAGATACAAAATTTCTCTTCGAGTGTTGAAAAAATATTTTTCAACACTCGAAGAGAAATTTCGTATCTCCGCGCGGCCATGTAATATCCTCTATTTCTTTCCAAAAGTTATTGCTACTTCACACTCGGGTAGATTCCATGTAAAATTTCAAGGGAAAAACCGATATCGCACTAATCGCTTCGTGATTCCTTTGGTGTCATTTCTTTAAGGTTTTCTTCGATTAAATGCTACGTCGAACTTTCGTAACGTGACGAAACTTAGTCCCTTGGCCGGTTTTCTGGAAGCTAAATATTTTGAAATAATTTTGGATGAAAAAAGGTCAGTTAGCAATTTCGGAGGGGGAAATGAGTTTTCAATCCCTAAAATTTTCTGCCTCTAGCATATTCAGCTAAGAAATCCGAACAGATCAGGTCACCTATAGCCCGCCTAAATACCTGTTCAAAATGTAAAAAAATGATCTGCGAACGCAAGAAACAACTTTTAAACATTTCAATGAAATTTCCTCGTTGGGTGCCCGTGACGTATGTTATAGGAATTTGACACGATACAGTGTACAATGGTCCTTTTCTTGTTTCATGGTAACGTTCATATTGGTTTTCTGACGTTCTGTGATGCGTAATTTAAGAACATGGCAAAAAATGGGAACATTCACTTTCGGTTCAGCGTCGGCCCCAAAATTAGATGTTCTTATATTAAAAAAAGGGTACACGTCAATAGCGGGCGAGTTCACTGCTGCAGGAGGACATCTTTGAAGGAAGGTCGCAGAAGTGAATCTCAGTTTCCACGAGCCAATGTCGGCACAGACAATTTTTAAATTATAAAATGACATTTCTTCTTTAAAAAGAAGAAATGTCATTTTATAAAACAGAGAAGCGTGAGGTGAAAAACAAATGATTGCGTAGCTTGTTCGGTTTTATCCAGGAAATCAGATTCCGTGCAACCGACTGTAGTTTTATCACTGTATAAACTGACGGAAAATAGGACTGAAATAATACTCACCGAGATCAGTCATACTTACATTGCGCTGTTGTGCAAAATATATCAGTGCCTTGAACGTTCGCAGCAAATTGATTGTAGTACATCTGAATCATGAGAAACAACGAGTTAATAGTGATACTGAACAATACACCGTACCTAGGAGCAGGACAAGTCTTCCATAAGTTAAACGCCCCAGAAATGAGGGAAATCGGTGACTATTTACCAGGGTGTTTAAGCATCGACGAACTGCTTCGCGATTACTGCGATTATTCCTTCTCGTTCACGTTGTAAAGTACGGGCGAAGTAGCTCTTGAATAAATTGGTAGGAACGGAGTTGAAGTAAAGTGAGAGAGTGAAAGATTCACGGTCGTGGGCTCACGTTCTCCACAAAACCTTGAATTTCTTAATTTCACGTTGTTGTTTTGCAGGAGACGGCAAATAAATGCACCAAAATGTTTAATTAACGCTCGTGTAGCACGATTTAGCAATTTACTATCCTTCACGGAGGACCTAAACTCTGGAATTCGTTGCCTATTTCTCGAATTAGCTCTCCTTCTATATTTGTTTTTAAAAAGATTGAAAGGATTATCTCATTGATAGCCGATCGGTCGCTTACCTTGTTCTGATCTTGCTCACTAGTTGAACTAGGAAGCCTATTAATATAAGCTTCAAGCTTCGTAGGCTTCCTTGTCACATTAATTTATAATTTAATTAACCACTTTTCTTCACGTTGTATAAGGTTTTGTGAGTGACTAAATAAGTAAAATAAATAAAAATAAAACCTATTGCTCTTGTGGTGTTCCCGTTGTCTTTTCTTAAACTTCCCACTGGAGCTCAACACTGAATTACGCCTTATAACCGATAAAATACGGTAGATCGCCTGACTATCCCCGTAGCCAGAAATGACGATTACCTTTTTGGATGGGGAAGGTGAAGCAATTTTGGTTTGATGCAAACTAGTAGCATAGTGTTGACATGTTCATCATCTACATTATATTATAAAATACAAACAAACCAAACAAAAACCACTTTCTAACTTACAAAAGAATTTAGAAATTACTCCACACCATGTACTGAACTTGCTAAACAGAGAGAGGAAGACAAACAAACGTGAAGACCCTTGACAAGACGATGGTAGGACCGCGATCAGACCTGACTGAACGTTAATATTCGTGCTTTTGATTGCCAAGAAGCTGCTTTTGCGGCTGAGAGCACAGTCTATTTCGAAGCAACGCATTTCCTCCTGCCTATGCAAGAAACCGTTCCTTTCGCAGTATTTTGTCTTAGAAGTGCTTCACGGGTTCCCGAGTTCCTGACCTGTGATATGAACCGCTATGCAGACTCAAATAGAGAGAGTTTGCTAAAAAGCTCATAAAACCTGTTCAGGGAGAGAAAGAAATAATCCTTGCTCTGGAAAATCTTGTCCCTTTATCAGGACTGCCAACTAAACATTTTGAAAGGGATTTTCAAACAAGGAGTATGAAATCATTTTCACTCTTTTAAAATTAACTTCAGCAGTTTCCTTTGCTTTTACTCTACAATGGTTTTTAATAGAACTTAGCTTACCTCATACCACCGACCCAAATATTTGGTTATGTTCAGTTCCGCCACTGGAGTGACTTTCACCGTTGGGGGATACAGACATTTGTCGTTTTGAGGGATAGGTATGGGTTTATTGATGGGAAGAATGAAGCCTTGTTCGCGTACAAATAGCAAGACCTCGTGTTCATATTTCATCCTGAAGGTCACCACGTCTCTTGCAAGCACATATAGTCCCATCTTGAAAGGGTCAGTAGCCACGGAGTACTCGTAAAGACCGTCTTTCTCAGGACCAAGGCTAATCACCCAGTCTGGTAGAAGAAAATAAAATCGGTAAGCCCCTTTAACTGGTATGACAACAGTATGGAGAAAATGGTATGAACAATTTGCACGAAAGGGATTTAAACTTGCCTCTGGAATGGGCTAGAGAAAGAAATCACTCACGCTTGAAATCGGTGACACGTTTTGGACTGGTGTCTCTGAGGTAACGCATTCTTTCGGTAACAATGCCCAGGGATGGAAAATGTTCGGGGAAATCTTCACTTAAGAGTCAGAGATTATAAGGGAGTGGAAACGGCACCCAATAAGCGACTAGTCTATGGCGACAATATAATACTTTTAGCCAATTTAGAGAGCCGCTGAAAAAGCCAGATCTCTCCAATTAATAAGTTCAAAGTATTTGAATAAAAAAATTCTTTTTGAAATGTGATAAAGAGTGATAGAAAGAATTTCAAATAATCAAAGGTGGGAATGTATTGCTCGTAGTTGTTCTTTCCTAAGGGACCGGTCATTATTTATGTAGAGAGGGGGGGTGGGGGGAGGGAAAAAGAAGGGCGGTCAAGGCTATTTCAGATTGGCTATAGGGGGGGCTAAACTTTTTTATAAAGACGTTCAGGGGGGTCAGCAAATTCATCGCGATGTGAACAGGGGCCAAGATGGGTAAAGCAGTTAAATAGTAGAGCAAAAACAATATAATTATGTGAAACAGTAATGCTAAATTGTACAATTTTATGCTAATCCTATTGCGTTTTGTTGATTCAAAGCATCACTATTTTGTACAACTCAGTCATTTGTGTTTGACAGAATTCTGTTTGCACTCTAAACGTCATTGTTATTTCAAATTTTAGCTAATAAAGAATCCAGACCTATCTGGTTTACTATTCGGGTTTGACTGAATTTTCTTTTAACGAAATGCTTGCGTCACTTATCCCAAGCCTGAAAAACATGACGAAACAACAAGAAAGTAGTCCTTTTACAACTGCAGGAAAATCATTTGAAAAGAATTACATTTTGCACGGTTATTACATTTGTGTTTACCATGAACAGGGGCACCCAACGTCAATTTTCGGGAAATATCTGTTCGGAAGACGATTTGAGATCTAGAATTTTCGGAACATTTGTCGTAAAATTTCTTGCTTGCCTGCCTCTCCTAGGATTTTCGAACAGCTAAAAAAATGGTATAATTGCCCATTTTTACGGATTTTTACCCTAAAAAGGTCACCTAGAATTTTCGGGAGCCTTTTTTCTGGCTGAAATTTTCGAAAAGGTAAGTTTTGATCCCTATAATTTTCGGATCAGTAGACTTTCAGCTAGGAAATCCGAACAGATAAAAAATGTTCAGAGGATAAAATTATGTCTAAATCTACCGTTTAAATACTAAAATACGTTTAACAATGCTATGTTGAGTGGTTTTGAACTATATTCTCGTTGGGTGCCCCTGCATGAAGGCATGATTTGTAAAAATCTATCAATTTTCCTATATTTATACGCTGATTTTGTGATAGAGTAGGTTAGTTGCATTTTTATGCAAAGTAACTACAGTAGTCAGTATGTTTATTTACCAATTAAGTCTTCACTCTTAACAGAGTATTGTTACATGCATTTTAATAATTACTTTGTAGAGCATATAAGAGGAGATATGGGGGGGGGGGGGTCATCAGAGTAAATATTGAATAAAGAAAGGGGGTCTTTTGCTATTTACATGGTCTGCAGGGGGGGGGGGGGGGCTTACAGAAATTTTGATCTTTCCAACATATTTCTCCCGCCCCCCTTCCCTCTACATAAATAATGACCGGTCCCTAACTGTCCATGTTCTGGCTTTGGTCAATATTGTGATAGCACAGTTGAAAATTATACCCATCTTGTTTAAAAACCTAACAACTCACAAAATCACTCACATGGAACAGAGGTATGGAGACTATCGAACTTAATGGTGAAGTTTCCACCCGTTCCGACTTGTACAGCGGTTCCTGTGAAGGGTCCATCCAGCGGTCCAGTTTCATTCTGTAAGCGTTGAAGGAACAATAAAGCAACAGTTCCGTTTCCATTGTCGGTAACTTATGAAAAAAAATATAGAATTTCATGTTAGAGATTACTACAAATTGAAAGCTGGATCAAGTCTTTTCGATACCTGTACCATGAGTAAAGAATTTAAAGAAAACGATTGGGATGGTCTTTTGGACATATTGGTCGGGTAAAAGCATCTGGTGACTACGAATAACCGAAACCAACTTTACTATGACCACTTCAAGTACAAGCAGATCAATTACACGTTACCCCACACCCTTTTGCGATACAGGCAAAATTGTTTTATTGGAAAATAGACCCCTCTTAAAGTTCATACGAAAATTCTTCTGGGACTCGAGTGGCTTTTATTTTACACATCCCGCTCACTAGTAAGGATATCAATGACGTCATTTGAGATAACGCTCATGTCCATCTGACAATAAAAAGAAAATGATATGGCGGCTTGGAGATATGATTTTACTTTGTCGCGGTAAGAACAAAATACATTACTCACCGTGCTCGTTCGTAAGATATATTTGTTACTACCCGAAAACAACCTCATGTCTAATATGATATTCTTTATAAAAATTATCGCTACTTCACAGGTAGATTCCATGTAACATTTCAATGGAAAAACCGATATCGCACTTATCACTTCGTGATTCCTTTGATGTCATTTCTTTATGATGTCATGTCAGAACGTTCATATTGGTTTTCTGACGTTGTGTGCTGCGTAATTTAAGAACATGGCTAAGAACGTTTCAGACTCAGAACATGGCAAAAATGAGAACATTCACTTTCGGTTTAGCGTCGGCCCCAAAATTAGATGTTCTTATATATAAAAAAAGGGTACACGTCAATAGCGGGCGAGTTCACTGCTGCTGGAGGACATCTTGAGGGAAGGTCGCAGAAGTGAATCTCAGTTTCCACGAGGCCAATGTCGGCAGACAATTTAAAGAAGAAATATCATTTCAGTTATAAAACAGAGAAGTGTGAGAGGAAAAACAAATGATTGCATAGCTTGTTCCGGTTTTATCCAGGAAATCAGATTCCGTGCAACCGACTGTAGTTTTATCACTGTATAAACTGACGGAAAATAGGACTTAAATAATACTGACCGAAATCAGTAAATATACTTACATTGCGCTGTTGTGCAAAATATATCACTGCCTTGGACGTTCGCAGCAAATTGATTGTAGTACATCTGAATCATGAGAAACACTGAGTGTAAGTTAATAGTGATACTGAACAATACACCGTACCTAGAAGCAGGACAAGTCTTCCATAAGTTAAACGCCCCAGAAATCAGGGAAAACGGTGACTATTTACCAGGGTGTTAATAATTAAGCATCGACCAACTGCTTCGTGATTATTCCGTCTCGTTCACGTTGTAAAGTAAGGGCAAAGCAACCCTTTTGACTAAATTGGTAGGAATGGAGTTGAAGTAAAAATGGAGAGTGAAAGATTCACCGTCGTGGGCTCACGTTCTCCGCAGAACGTTGAATTTCTTCATTTCACGTTGTTTGTTTTTCAAAAGACAGCAAATAAATGCACTAATATGTTTAATTAACGCTTGTGTAGCACGATTTTGTTTTCATCATGTTAAACCTATCGCTCTGGTGGTGTTCCCGTTGTCCTTGCTTAAACTTCCTACTGGAGCTCAACACTGAATTACGTCTTATAACTGATAAAATACGGTAGATCGCCTGACTATCCCCGTAGCCAGAAATGACGATTACCTTTTTGGATGGGGAAGGCGAAGCAATTCTGGTTTGATGCAAACTAGTGGCATAGTATTGACATGTTCATCATCTACATTATATTATAAAATATAACAAACCAAACAAAAACCACTTTCTAACTTCCAAACCAATTTAGAAATTACTCCATACCATGTACTGAACTTGCTAAACAGAGAGAGGAAGACAAACAAACGTGAAGACCCTTGACAAGACGATGGCAGGACCGCGATCAGACCTGACTGAACGTTAATATTCATGCTTTTGATTGCCACCGGCGAAGCTAACTTTTGCGGCTAAGAGCGCAGTCTCTTTAGAATTAAGCCTTTTGTGCAACGCATTTCCTCCTGCCTTTGCAAGAAACTTCCTTTCGCAGTATTTTGTCTTAGAAGTGATTCACGGGTTCCCGAGACCTATGATATGAACCGCCATGCAGACTCAAATAGAAAACGTTTGCTAAAAAGCTCATAAAACCTGCCGTTCAGAGAAAGAAAGAAATAATCCTTGCTCTGGAAAATCCTGTCCCTTTATCAGGACTGCCAACTAAACATTTTTAAAGGGCTTGAAATAATTTTCATTCTTTTAAAATTAACTTTTAAATAGCAGTTTCTTTTGCTTTTAATTCTACAGTGATTTTTAGAACTTAGCTTACCTCATACCACAGACCCAAATATTTGGTTATGTCCAGTTCCTTCACGGGAGTGACTGCATTAGCTTCAGTAAAGGAGAAGATCATCAGCACCACGCAGATTGAATGAAGATTCATCTTGAATTCTTTATTCAGATTAGGTCTGGTAATGGCTTGATAGGGGAAAGCGTTGACTCTAGATGGAAACACGCTTGTTTTATATTCTTTATTAACACGTGTGTGGTATCCGCACAAACAATCTGGAAGCATTCATAAATATCATTTACAGGATTAACGTAATTAAGCAAAGTGCGTGTGAGCATTCGTAAATATCGTTTACCAGGCCGAACTTTCATTGTCTCCAAGGTCGCTAAGAAAGCTACGTGTTTGTTTTCTTGGCAGGGAAATGCATTACGTGAAAGAATTGGAAGTTATGTAATTGGGAGGATAAGAATTGGCTAGTAAAGATCCAAATTTAATTTGTCCTTTGGCTGGGCTGGAAGATGGCAATGCACTTCGCATTTTTCATCAAGTCACGTTTCTTAGCTACCAGCTTGCTTCAGATCACCATTGAGGGCACGTCGGTCCTGGTTGGCTTGGCTTCAACTTAGTCGTTTACAGCCAATAAGAAGTGAACTGTAAGGTAACCAAGGAGGACCTGGCCTTACGACTAATGTCCTTCTTTATCACAAGTGTGTGGTATTACAAACAACATTATAAAGCGAGTGGAAGCATTCATAAATACCTTTTACAGGCTTAACGTGATAAAGCATACCCGGCGAGTAGTGGTTTCTCCAGGCCGGACGCTACGCTAGCGTCTGGCCTGGAGAAACCACTGCTTGCAGGGTAGATAAAGCAGGATGGGCGTGAGCATTCGTAAATATCGTTTACAGAACTAACTCTGATTGTCTCCAAGGTCACTAAGAAAGCTAGGCGTTTGTTTTCTTGGCAGGGAAATGCATTACGTGAAAGAATTGGAAGTTATGTAATTGGGAGGATAAGAAATGGCTGTTAAAGAGCCAAATTTAATGTAACGCGTTCTAAAACCCTCGGGGATATTCTAAACACCTTTTCTGGAACAAACAAAGCAACTTGTCGTTATTTGTTCCATAAAAAAAACAGAGTTATAGTAATAATTCTGCTTTTACATCAGTTTTTGCCATACAGCTATATATAGAATCGCTTGCAGAAAAGCACCTTTTTTGACGTCTTATTGACAATTTTGTACAATTTCAGTGCATTCAGAAAATGCGAATTTTCCTGTATTCTTACAAGAAGTTGATGTTCGAGTCCCACAAGTGTAAAAGTAGTGGCAGTTCAATTAAACTAAAATTGTGTTTTTTTCCATATGTAAGAAAAAAATGGAAATAATCGCAAAGTATATCAATTAGTTTTCAAAAATGATTATGATGTTGTTCATGATTTTCGGCAGTAAACACCATTCAGGGGCACCCAACGAGAATATAGTTCAAAACCACTTAAACATAGCATTGTTAAACGTATTTTAGTATTTAAACGGTAGATACAGGCATATTTTTATCCCTTAAAATTTTTCATCTGTTCGGATTTCCTAGCTGAAAGTCTAGTGATCCGAAAATTATAGGGATCAAAACTTACTTTTTCGAAAATTTCAGCCAGAAAAAAGGCTCCCGAAAATTCTAGGTGACCTTTTCAGGGTAAAAATCCCTTAAAAATGGGCAATTATAACATTTTTTAGATGTTCGAAAATCCTAGGAGAGGCAGGCAAGCACGAAATCTTACAACAAATGTTCCTAAAATTCTAGATCTCAAATCGTCTCCCGAACAGATATTTTCCGAAATATGACGTTGGGTGTCCCTGACCATTCGGTATGAAAAAAATGTGAAGCAAATTACCTGGCTTACACAACGGATAAAGAACACGGAAATTTCCATGTTCTTTTGGTAAAAGACTAAGGTACATGCAGGGAAACTTCCACGTTCCTTTATGCAGCACAACGTAAAGGCACAAGGAAATTTCCATGTTCCATTAGCCCGAAAGAGAGCCAAGGTTTGGTACATGGAAATTTCCATCACCCTTAAGCAAAAAAAAAATGAAAAGGAACAGGGGAATCTCCAGGTTCCTTTAACAAAAGAATGTAAAGGAACAAAGAATAAAAATTTCCATCTTCCTTTAGCAGAAGAGTGTAAGGAAACAGGGACAACAGAGCCTGCTCACATTTGTCTACTCTAAAAATGGCGCATGCACTTGCAGGTAAAACTTTGGTTATTACGAGTACAGTCAACTCTCTCTAAGACGGACACCTTTGGGACCGGCACTAGCTGTCTGTCTTAGAGAGATGTCCGTCTTATAGAAAGTCAAATAGAGGGAGCAAAGAAAGGCAGGGACCAACTCTAGGTGTCCGTCTTATAGAGGTGTCCGTTAAGCGAGAGTTGACTGTATCCGAGTCTTCTTTTATTTAAATACGTTTTTACATTAGTCCCGTTTCAGTTGCTCTCGCTGAAAAGGTCAACTACACAACAGTTTCGTGAGATTACGACACAGAATGCAGGCTTTCTGCCATTAATTTTTTTTCCTTGGATTTTTTTGTACGTTTCTTTAAGGTATTTGTAGGTCCCATTGCTGAGCTTGTTGCGGGCATTCAATTTGAAATCTACTAAAAGAATGCAACCACTGCGATAACTAGACGACTATTGTGCTTTACGCAAGGATTCTAGTAACGTTTCAAAGAGTTTTTTAATATAGTTGTGTATAGGTATTACACTACGCAACGTTTGCTGAAACTTGTTCTCGCAATGGCGCAACAAAATTGCGAGACAAGTTGCACGAAACGATGCCTAGTATAATAATGGGCACAATATGTTAGTTTCACATACTTGTTCGGCTAGCTGAAATTTTAAAAAGTATATTGTTACCACCAGTTTATAGTTCGATGCAACATGGGTGCAGAACTGAACAAACGTGCCTAACTCTTAGTTTCAGCTTAGGTATGTTACTAATAAGTGCTCAACGTATGTAAGTACTCAACTTCTTATAAAAAGATTAGCCGTCACCAACGTCACGTCCGCCCAATTATGCTTGCGAGCAGTGGTTTCTCCAGGCCGGACGCTACGTAGCGTCCGGCCTGGAGAAACCACTGTTCGCAGGGTATCATTGCCATGAAATGCGTTTACATTGTTTTTTTTACTGTCAAGCGGCTCGATCATGTGGCGTTTGCCGGCGGAAATTCCATGGAAAAGGCATTTAATTTAAGACTTATAACCCCGATCACGTAATCAGCCTTAGTGGTGTAGTGGCAAGGTAAAGTTGCCGCGAGCCGAAGATGCCGGGTCTGAGTACAAGTCCTGCTTAACCAGGCGTTATTTTTCCTTCTTTGTTTTGTTTTGTTGTTGTTTTAAAAATATATACCTAAATAACTGTTATTTAACTAAGTGCAATAAACAGCAAGAAAAGTATTGTTTCCAGAGAAAAGATAGTATATTTAATATATGGATAAACAATCTGAATTTCTATCATTTCCTACAATTTACTGTGGGAATACCAGAGTTGATAACCATCTGATTATTTCTAAACAACGTTCCCACGAGTTGACGATAGTCTTTATTTGATTCCTTCTCCTCGCCCAGCCAACTTTTCGCGTGCTTTCCACTTTCGCGTTATCCCCACTATTTGAGAGCCTGGAACCGGATACACTAATCCTCACCCTTGGAGCCGCGATTCTTTTTGACCTGCGACTGCGATAAGCGAACGTCAAAGGCTTAAACATTGTCATCATCTTTTAAAGACAGCTCAAAACCTGCGGAAGCCCAGGGGGGCCAAATAGTGATTTCGTTTTTATTTTTCACTTTTCCACTTTTCACTTTTCCGAAGTGAAAATCAAAACGTTAAAAACGAAAACGGAAAAGTAAAAAATAAAAACCGAAATCTCAACTGAAAAGCTAAATGGCGAAGTGAAAATAAAAAAGTGAAAAACAAAAATGGAAAAGTGAAAAATAAAAACGAAATTACTATTTGCCCGCCCCGGGCTTCCGTACTAAACCAATAAAGCTGCGTGTCTCGATAATTTCTTTGTGCGTCTATAGGTGGTTTTCACGTTACGTCGTCGCCGCCATGCTGGTGGACGGTAAACAAAAGATCGCTCATTAGCTCGTTTTGTTTGTCCACCAGGGTTATATATTACATGATACATAGTAGGTTAAAAACATTACATGTCAAAAGCTAGTCCAAAAAGTTGCGTTTTAAGTAAAGATTTAAAACGTTTAAAAAAGGCCTAAAGACGGATGTGAAGGGGCAGATTGTTCCTTAAATTAGGGGCCGCAGATGAAAAAACACGATCCCCTAAAGTCTTTTTCAGTTTTAAACTAGGATACCTTACTGTGAGAAATAATTAGGTGGTTTTCACGTTACGTCATCGCCGCCATGCTGGTGGACGGTAAACAAAAGATCGCTCATTAGCTCGCTTTGTTTGTCCACCAGCATTTGTTCATTTCACCATTGTTATTTGTGTCTCCCGAGATTGCATGAAAACCACCTATTGAAAGAAATAAGTAATCAGTACCAGTCTAACTATGAGAACCTTGGAAAGGAGGTTGATTAGCAACCCCATTAGCACCTTCCCTTTATTCTCTTTGGAAATTTGGTAAAGTAACAGTGTTATTCTATAGAGGTGAACGCTGCTACGCTGATAATTACAGGTCCACTACTGTGCTCCCAATGATAAGAAAAATCTACAACCACTGACCCACTTGTTTAGACCGTACCTCACAAACAGGTCACAAATTACAGTGTTTGGAGATGCTCACTCTGCACCTACCGAAAAGGTTGTTAGGGGTACCCCTTTGTTTTTTATTTACGTACGTGAATGATGTCCCGAACTGTCATCTGGTAGGTGATATTTAACAATTATTCCTCGAGCCCGAATGGGCTCTGAGTCAATAGCCATGAGGCCATGAGGGCGAGAGGAATAATTGTTTTAGTAAAATCCAACTAGTTGGTCAAAAATATCGAGAATAAAAAAAGTTAAAGCTAGACTTTAATCCTTTTTTTTGCCGCCAAAAGCCCGCGCTTTTCGCTACTAATGGGCTATAACATATAGCCTAGTAATAGCTCAACCATTCAGAACCCAGCATTGATAATAGACCACTAGTTGGATTTTACTAATATTCTTTATGCGGACTACACTGGAGAACAAGACTTATGACACCGTAATATCTTAGTGTTATGAATATATTCTGCTTCAAGCGTTCTTTGGCCTTTGACATCCGGAGCATCCCAGTATTTTAAGTTACTGTTTACGTAGCCACCATATTGGTCGTAACAGCAGAGCTGGAAATTTAAAATAGTTTCATTATTCGCGTCTCATAAAGATGTCAACTTGTCAAAGAGTCTGAAACCCGAAAGGATGGTAGCCATCTTAACGCAAGGTGATTTTCGTTTCAGCGACAACCTAGAGTACTTTAAAAATGGATTAAAACAACGTAACCTATGTTTCCAGGGCGTTCAAGTCCATCAGCCGCCGACGTAAACATAACGTTTGGTAGAAGATACCGGACAGTGCAAACCTGTAGGTTGATAATTAAGTCAAGAACACTGGGGACTCTTGCCCTATTCACTTGACATTGTCCAAGGAATCAACTGTCTTATGGCAGATGGTGAGGACAAACTTTACGTAGCCTACAAAGCAAGTGTATTTTGCAGCGCGATCCATGATTTTTTTTCGGGAATAATGCTATCCCGCCATCTTGGACGTTAAAACTACGAGATGGCGGCCGCGATCAATATACCCAAGAGCCATTCCCAAGAGTTTCCGTTAAAAAACGCCTGCTCTGCAGGCTAAACCTTACATGAATCGTGATTATCATAGTTAAAGTCGTTCTCTTTATTTTAAGCTTAGATTAATCACAGGGTCTGAATGGGGGTACCTGGATAACACTAAATACTTCATTTTTTGGCTCTGTAACATGGAACAGTTTAATTTTTGTTAGGCATTTTAACACTAACTAACAGTAAAAAATTCTTTGAAACAGCAAATTTTTTCCAGGATCAGTTTGTTTAGTATATCGTATATGCCATTTTACGACAATTCTGGAATATTTCAGAAAATTTCCGAAGGCTACCGAAGATTCCCGAAGACTGTCGAAGATTTTCGAAGACTAACGAGGAGGTCCGACCATTGCCGAAGATGTCCGAAGAACCCTCCAAACTGAAGCAGTGGTTATCGCCACCTAGAAAGCTTTAAGAGTATGAAAGTTGAGGGTGCCGAAAAATTCTCCCATTAGTACAGAGGATTCCATCAAATGGAAAGCTTTGGTACCTTTGAGAAATAAAATGACTCGTTAAACAGTACAATAAACGGTGTCTAGATGATAGCGTTTGACAAACTGAAAATGGCTTTTACCTTTTCTTCTTACCTATAGGATTTACTTCCCTTTTTTTAACCTTGTCGTGACGTCATGAGATAAATTTCATTGAGAGGAAGTCTATGATGTCAAGTCATCGGTAGCTAGAAACATCACAGAGTTCGCCGTTTACTGTTCCTAACACCTCATTACATGAATTTTGCGCGACACTTAAATTTATCGATTTTGCGAAAATCCTTTATTTTGAATGACTTTAATTTCGCGTTTTTGAGTACAACAATTTACATTTTATAGGCAATGTTATTTAACATGTCCTTGAAATAAATAACTTTATCAAAGAAACAATAACGTTGACAGAAAAACGCAACGGCGGGACTAAACTGATGTCAACAGGAACAAAAAAGCAGTTCTCGCAACGTTCACAAACAGTTCATGCTTGTACTTGAATTATTGTTATTGAGTCAACTGATCACAGCACCCATTTACACTAACTGTACTGAGAATTCCCCAGAAAAGTTAAAAACGTGAGTTTGTAAACGTTTCAGAGGTAATAAACTCGTTAGTGGAGCTTGCTTTAGCAGAGCGAGACTCTAAAAATGAAGACGTTTCTTTTTTTTTTCTTTCTTTTTTTTGTGTAAGACCTAAATTGTAGGCCAGGTAGGATGAGGAAATATAATAGCGGGAAAATCCTGTTTTGTCGTGTATTGAGGCGTTACGTTTCTAGAATATTTTCGCAATTACTGGAACTCTACGGTTAAATAGATTCACTTTGTTGTACGTATTTAATTGCTAGATTTTCGCAGTTCGGTTAAGATGTGAAGTCGTGTCGCACTTTATAAATACTTGAGATATCAGGTATTTACTACTGGAAGCAACTTCAACTACCTGTTGATTTCCAATGTCGCGTGATTTTTTCACATTCGTAAAATTTACGTTCGCAAATAAAATAGAGGCAATGTATGAAAGGTCGCACGTAAGCGTAAAAGTAGAAACTCGCTCAACTTCACGTTTAATCTCAAAACTTTACTGACTTTATATCTTGCCTCTACTTTATATACGTGATTAAAATTTACGTGCGTTAAATACGTATTTGTTACAGATGTGTTTATGCGGGTACCGGTATCTTTATACTTGACTATCACGCACTCTACTTGCAGCACTTCATGTCTATAGAATAGAAATCCCAAATCCGAGCCTCTTCCGGAACAGGTCGGTCCACGAATTCTATCGCTTGAAAGTGTTGATTACTTTGGAACACTCGGGCGATTACATCAGCGGTCGAAAGAAAAGAATAATCTTAATGACCAAAAAATCAGGATCGAGGATCGAGGATCGGTTAAAAAAAACTTGAGAATAAAATAAATAAATAAATCGGGAAGCGAAGTGATGCGGGCCGCAGACGGTAGATAAATTTCACATGACATAACCCTTTTTCCCTGTACTGAACACTAAATTTAAGTAAACTATTCCGAGTCTGACTGAGTCAGTGATTGCTTTGACGAGAAAGTGAAATTTTCCTGGAAAATGAAACGCTTTATCCCAGTGATACTGTGATAGAGTGCATGCTGTGTACAGCTCTAAACATTGTACTCTGAGACTGTAACGAGATATTAAAAGCAGATACTAAGCAGCTATGAAAAGTGTAATTACTTGCACACGATTTTGTTATCTTATAAAACGGACAACTAATTCAGCAGGAACGTGAGACGTGAACTGAATTAACTGTCTGTTGTATAAGGTTTTGCTAAACTTACACATTTTTCATGTCCTGAACATATACAAAGAAGCTATACTGACAGAGTCAAGGGCTCCTGATACTGATAAAAATCATCGTTCAATTTTTTGAGAGTAAAATCCCTGAAAGAGTTCTCCCCACTGGAGCGATATCAATATGTAGAAGTAAAGGTTTTCAAAGGTTTCATACCGGTGTGAAGCTAAGATGTGCGGCCTGTCTCTCCTTGCAATTTTTACGTTTTGAGTGTTTACATTATGACATATAGAGCGGTTTTCACTTGACTGTCGAAAGGGATTGGTTTTGGTTTTGGTTTTGGTTTTACTACGCCCTTTGGTTGGCTAGTGTATTTACTTTGGTTTTGGTTTACGACAGTCAAGTGAAAACCGCTCTAACACTCGTTTGTATTCCAAACAAAAACGTAGCATAACAGCACCAGCGCCTTCGACAACAAAACTTATCTCCAAGCAAGCGGGACTCACAGCTACTAAGAGCGTTCTTGTTCTTTCTTGATTATGTACGGACATAATGTGAGTCACTTAATTTTCTCGTCATGTTATGTTCGCGTCTCATTAATTTCGCGATTTTTTTTGTGTCGCGAAATTCGCGAAATTAACGTGTCGCGAAAATTTCATGTAATAAGGTAACAGTATTCTGAACAGCAAACGGCGAACTCAAAATCCTTCAAAATCGCTCAAAAAACCACCTTTGAGGCAAAAGGACGACTATATACCACAGGTAAGGTAATTCAACATTTATTTAACATTGATTTATATACATACTTAGCGATATCTCGCTATATATAGGTGAGGCAAACGGTAAATCCAGTACATTTACTATAAAATAACAATCGGCAACCTCGTTCCCAGGGTCCTCTCCTGGACCCTGGGAACGAGGTTGAACAATCGGTTACACACAGACTGTGTGGGTGCCCTGTGGATACACTGGTGTTCTGTACTGTATGATACATTCATGTCAATTGAACATCATGTCACAGGCATATGCAAGGCAGGCTTCTACCACCTAGCCGTATAAGGAAATATATCAGTCGCCATACTTACCGATTGGACTTCTGTAATTCACTTGTAACAAACTATCAAGAGACTTCAGCATGTTCAAAATGTAGCGGCCAGAATCGTTGCGCTTACACCAAAACACGAACATATCTCACCAGTATTACGGGAACTGCATTGGCTTCCTATAGTAGAGCACATAACTTTTAAGATTCTTTTAATGACCTTTAAATGTTTAAATGGCTTAGCTAGTTCATATTTGTCCGACCTTGTTACGAGGTATATTCCCCGGCACAACTTAAGATCAGCCAATAGCCATCGCCTGCTTGATGTCCGATATAATCTACACAACTAGTATGGTTTCCAGTATCTTGGATGTTGCACTTACATGCGCAGTAGAGGGTAACAGTGCAAAATAAGGGAGCAGGCAAAGTGGAGGAAGACTAGGTGGCGCCCTTCACCCCCATGTAGCTCAGTGTCGTAAAAACTTTTTTTTAGATGAAACAATTTAGTTGAGAAGTTGATCCGTACTGTTGAATCTTAATGTCCTAAGCTCGACCGAAGACCGCAGATGATTGACGGAAGATCGTCGTCTGCTCGATATATCGTTAACATCAGACTTGACATCCCCGTTTGTTCTATCAGAGACCCGATGGCAGCGCAGCCGGTGACACGACAGAATTTCTTCAAATCCCTGGCGGTAATTCTCACTGAAAATAGCATAAAGAAACGGCGTGAGTGCAGCGTTAAAATGAGCCAGGAGCAGTCTTAGGTATAAAACATTACACGAAACGTGTATGCCATTTTTTCGAAGAACCATCAGAATAAAATACAAGGACCAGCAAATTAGGAACGCTGCTACAACAACCAGAACCATTCTCAAGACTTTGCGATTAGTTTTCTCGCGGCGTCTGCAGGCAGCATCTGAAACAGAGTTTCCTGGAATTCCTCTTCTGTTCATGATCGCTATAATAGCGATGTTGAAGACGAATGTCACCGCGAAGGGAACTGCGTACAATGCTACGAAAACAATCTTGAAGTAGATTCTGCCTGAACCTGCACCGAAGGTTAAATCGAAGTCTACCACGCAATACGTTTCACCTTGAAATGGATGGACATCTGTCGCGAGTGGAGTCGGAATTTTAACGATTATTGCGATAAGCCACATCCCAAATATGGACAACAAGCACGGTTTCTTCCTTATGAAAGTCCGCAGAGGAAACGAAACGGCCAGCAAACGTTCTAAGCTTATCGCAACAATAGTAAGTACAGAAACGATTATTGTTATTTCCATTACAAAAGGTACCATACGGCAAAATATCATGCCCAATGTACCATGCACCAACCACTTATAGCCGAATGACACGATTGTAACGACACGAGGGACCGAGATAATAGTGAATATTAGATCACTGAACGCCATGTTTGCGATAAAGAAGTTGATGGTTTTTCTCATTGCCTTGTTTCTGTAGACTACAGCTAGCACTACAGTGTTCCCAATAACAGCAAACAAGAAGATAACCACGTAGGGAGCAATACGAAGCGTGCGCACCCAGTGTTTATCATATCGATAGCATGCCGCTTCTAAAACTGATTGAGAATCATTTGAAGTAGAATTAAAAGACTCCATCTTTACGAAAACCTTCAGTCAGCGTTGAAAGTGTGAATGCAGCTGAAATCTCAGTCTTCTGTAGCACCTACACTGTTCTGAGTATAACTTTAAATACCCAGATCAGGGTTATTGACAAAGTCGTCAGACAATTGTCTCTTTTCGGTTTTGTGTAACTTGTACAAGCAATAGAAATTTTCGTCGGTAAATACCGAATGAGCCAGGAGTAAACTGCAATTAAATTTTGGTCGTCAACGGATTGTTGGTCATTTATCATTTGTTAGATGAAATTTGGAAAATTGCCTATTGATGTCTTTTCTAAAATCTTCGAGGGGAATAAGGGTGCATGGTAAACAAATTCCAAATACTAACGTCAAGCATTTGGAAGGATAAATGTCCTCCTATTGACGTTTTGCTCTTGTTGTCTAAGCGCTCTATTGCGCTGTATTTAAATACAGGTTTAGCTCAAAATAAATAGAGAAACCCATTGCATAAACACGACAAAGGATTTCGAGCTCAGCCAATTCAGTTTGCTAAGGAAAGATGACAGTTTCTTTGAAAACTTAAAATTTAATATTCTAATTGCACGTTACAGGCCAATCGCGAGACATGCCACTCTTAGCCTGTTTCATATTAAATTACTTGAATGTATATTGTATAAGGGAACTATCTGTATATCTGCTTCTTACCTTTGTAGCTTCATAAAAGTAATGCTTAACTAAAAAAGGGATTTTCTGTCTATCCTCTGTTTCTCCACCCAAAAAAAGAAATGAGCAAGAATATGTGATACAAGTGGGGTATTGGCAATAAACCAGAATCGTTTGTCTCTTTCGGACGTCTCAACAACCAGTTTCACCGATTACCATTATCACTGAATCAATAAAAATCACTTGATTTCTACCGATTTTTATTTCCATTGGTTGACTACTCCTGGATATATTTTCAATACTATAGAACTTAACTGTTTCTTATAAACACAACGCCGACGCAACGCCAGACTTTAATATCGGAAAAATTACAATTATCAGTTTGATAATAAAATTTCTATTAAAAGTTTAGTAGAAATATCTTTAGTTAAGACAATAACTGAATTTTTCAGCAGATTACAATATTTACTCCTGGTAGTAAACAAATTAAATATGGAAAAGGCGGGCTTATCCGAGAGCCAGACAGCGGAACCAACTACTATTACGACATTTACAGGTTTTTACGTCATTTTGGTCCGAAAACGGACCAAACGTAGTGTCGTTTCAGTTCCAAATGAATAAGATAGGAAGAGCAAAATGAAAATTCGAAATGGATTTTAAGAAGTCTTTTTGTTGGCTTTCTAATGTAAGTAATGATGACGTAATTTCTGTCTTTTTAAAAGGTCTGAAAACGGGTGTAGAAAAAGACATTTTTTGTCTGAGCCCCACCAAGAATTCCCAGGAGTACCCCCCAGGCATGCTATGCCCCCATCGTCATGTGCCTCGAACTGAATTGCATAGCCTAAATCCTGTTAGCCTGCGCGCGTAGCAGGCTTCGAAAGGGGTAGGGGATAGGGAGAAAGGGAAAAAAGAGGGGGATTGGGGAGAGAGGGTTTTCTCACTTTTTCGCGCTTTTCTCCCTCCCCCCTCCCCTTCTCCTTTTTGCGCCTGCTAAGCAGGCTAAATCCTGTCCCCGTACGGCGTTTTCCCAGGCAAAACCCGGTTCATTTCAACCACATGTAGGGTACACTGGTGCCTCAGCAGTCAGGAAGGCCTAAGATTCGTGTCACTAAAGAACAGTTAACCTATCTTGTGGATAATGGCTTTAAAGGAACGGATATGGCTCGTACATTGTATGTTGAGCATTTCTTAGGCTACACTCAACAGGCGGCTTAAGGATTTTAACCTTGAAATTTCACATTCATTTTCAACTATCGACGATGATACCTTGAATGGTATTGTTCGAAGTATAAAGGAGGAGCTCCCTAACAGTGGCTATCGAATGGTTTGGGGTCATTTAAAAAGGAGGGGACTCCATGGTTATTCAGCAGTCCCGTGTTAGAGAAAGCTTGCAACGAATTGACCCTGAGGGTACTGTGCTTAGATCATGACCTCACGTAATTGTTACATTTTTGAAATACTCCAGAAAGAACCGTTCTTTTCATAACTCGTTTGAAGCCAAAACAGTCTGAAATTGACGTCTACATTCATCTAACCCTGTTACTGTAGCTAAAAACATCGACATGCTGCCATCAGGTTAAAGTGTTTCTTTTTTACTTCCAATAAGGCACGTTTATCATTAAAGCATGCAGACAGTTGACAATGAACTGTCCGCATTAGCGAGGTTGACTTTCTATGAGAATCTGGTGAGTGAACAAGTGTCTGTATTGGGTGGGTTTATATTTAGAGGTAATTTAAAAGCTTTCCCCGGGAACAAAGAAAACTGAGCTTGATAATGAAGTGTTGGTATTTAACAAACGCGGGTGTACGGATAGCTGGGTTCGACTGTACAGTCCAATCCCCTTTACGGACACCCTAATAATAATAATAATAATAATAATAACAATAATAATAATAATAATAATTAAAAATTTATAACGCGCCTTAATTTTTGCATGCAAATATGATCAAAAGCGCCTAACAACTGATGCTGTGGATGTTAAAAGGAAATAAAGGCTAAAATGAGCATAAAAATTAAGGCTAAAAGTAAGCAACGCTAAAAATTAAAAAATAAAAACACTAACTATATTACATGATACATAGTAGGTTGAAAACATTACATGTCAAAAGCTAGTCCAAAAAGTTGCGTTTTAAGTAAAGATTTAAAACGTTCAAAATTGTCCTCAAGACGGATGTGAAGGGGCAGATTGTTCCTTAAATTAGGGGCCGCAGATGAAAAAACACGATCCCCTAAAATCTTTTTCAGTTTCAAACTAGGAAGATAAGACCGCTCGCTGAACGGAAATTATAGCGCGGCTGTTCTTTAATAGCAATCAAGTCGATCAGGTAACCAGGCGCATGACCGTAGATAGCTTTAAAGGTAAGAAGAAGTATTTTAAAATCAATACGAAATTTGACGGGAAGCCAATGTAACGAACATAGAACTGGTATTATGTGACTGTAGCGAGGAACATTAGATATAAGCCGTGCAGCTGCATTATGCAAGCGTTGCAGTTTAGGTAGATGAACAGAGGGTAAACCAAACAGAAGGATAACAAGACAATGCCCAGAAACAAAAAGCTAGAGCGTCAATTACCAGTTGGAAGAAAGATGCTAGCCCGTAATTCTACTGACATCGCGTCTCAAACAATAAATAACGAGCGGACCACAGTCATCGTTGATGACTCCATAATAAAGAATGTTTAGGGAATAAAACTAGCCAAGACTGTGGGACATCGGGTTGTTGTCAAGCCGTTCCCCGGAGAGCCACAATTTGCGACATGCGTTCGCATGTTGTTCCTACAATTGATAAGTCTCCTGACTCCAAATTTGTCTACATGTGGGTACCAACGATCTGAAATCATCTACACCGAGCGATGTGCCTGATACTATTATAGACTTGGCCAGAGAGGTTGAGAATGCTTCCGAGTCTGCAATAGTTATATCTGAACTAACTTCAGGGAATGATGATTACTTCGACGCCGTCAAAGCGGTAAACAAACGTCTAAAACAATTCTGCAACCAAAATAACTGGAAACTCATCAGCCATGCTAACATCAGTTCAAAAGGACTTAACAACGGTGGACTGCACCTATAACTGAAGAGGGAAGGTAACGAGCTATTGCAAAAGAACTTTGTAAATTTTCTGAGATCTAATTGATTTCCTAATTCCATGAATGTCGATTATCCTCTAGTTTCTCAAACATTGCCAAAATTAGTAGACAACGAAGTTCATTCAGGTAGTTCGGGTCCTTCCAGTTAAATATGTCTGATTTTTTACCAGCTAAACGTGGTTTCAAAATAGCCTGAGTGTTTGAACATTAACAGTCTCGTCAAACATGTTGACAAACTTAGAGTCTTTTTTACTGAGTTTTCACTTAATATTCTGGCAATTAATGAAACCAAACTTGACGAATCCATAAAAAGTTCCGAGCTCCATTCCAGGCTATGAATTTATCTGTCGTGAGAGAAATAGACATGGTGGAGGGGTATATAGGTTTTTACATTGAGTCTTCTAATTCTTATATATTGCGCTCCGATCTAAACGTAATTAATCTTGATAATTTAACTATAGAAATTCGTAAAACGAACTCTAAGCCATTTCTAGTAGCAACATGGTACAGACCTCCCTGTTTTCCAACCGATTTATTTTCGAGTTACGAGTCATTTATTGGCAAATTAGATTCTCTCGACCTAGAGTGCTATTTGTTAGGTGACTTAAACTGTGATTTGGTTTCTCCTACACTTGATGCAAACACTCATCGTTTACTCGAGATTTCTGATTCATATGGTGGCAGTTACGGCTTAATGCGCATGCGGACAAGTGTGAATCTATGAGCATATTAAACTCACACACGCGATAAGTCTATTACACAATTATTCCTCGAGCCCGAATGGGCTCTGAGTCAATAGCGCTTGAGGCCGAACGCCAAATGGGCTATTGACTCAGAAGCCATGAGGGCGAGAGGAATAATTGTTTTAGTAAAATCCAACTAGTTGATCAAATATATCGAGAATAAAACAATTTTAGCTAGTTAAAGCTAGACTTTAATCCTTTTTTGCCGCCAAAAAGCCCGCGCTTTTCGCTACTAGTAGGCTGTAACATATAGCCTAGTAGTAGCTCAACCAATCAGATCGCAGCATTGATAATAGACCACTAGTTGGATTTTACTAATACGCAATATGTGTTAGATAAGCCTTTGAAGAACGTGAAGAGCTTCAAAGAGCTAGGCGTTACGATATCCAAGGATCTCTCAAGGGATAATCATATTAGCATAACTGTGAACAAAGCTAACAATCAATTAGAATTAATCAAACGTTCTGTTTCCACCACCAACGTAAGAACATAAGATTATTTGAACAGGATTCAGTGCAGTTTATCAAACAGGGAAGTGTGGTTATTTGAAGACTTCGGATGTTTTACAGACGTGCATGAGTATCTCTTTCTATTGATTTTTTTTGGTTCTATACTTAACGGCGCTCAGGCTGCATAATTTTTTAAATATTCCATTGATTTTTTTGCCACCACAGTGGCAGCTAGGTATGTTTCAACATTTAATAAATGATCATTCAAGCATACCGAGCTGTCCCTTCTTTATTGTGACTGGACAATAACTTTGGAGGTTAAAAAGGTATAAAAATAGCCTGCGTAGCAAGCTTTTCCGCGCGAGTTTTGTGCAAGAGACTAAGTTTGTAGAGGGCCAAAATAGAGGAAGGAGGGGCTGGGAGGGGCTAACTCGCGCAATAAATCTATTGGAAACCCTTGTTATGCAGGCTTCTTTAGTTTAATTTTAAGCTTTGGGAAATTTTGATTGAATTTTCCTGGACTTTTTTAAGTGATAATAAGGCTCGATTCAAACGTCAAATTTCACATGTGACGAACTTAATGACAATGCATGTACACGAAATGTAATGTTCCCATTCAAAAGCATTAGGTTCGCTACACATTTTTAACCGGATCTTTAAGTTTTGATAAAGGTAAAGAGAAAGGGGGATTTTCTGCAGAAAAGGAGCGATAGTAAAAAGGGAGTGGGGCCGAAAAATTTATTTAAAACACTGTGACTGAATTTTTTATCTCAAATTGCTATATTCTTTTACAATTATTTCACAGATAAAAGAAACGAGGCAAAGTGATAATTAAGTCTCCAGTGGAAAGAAACACACAACAGATGAAGATTGAAGTTAGATACATGGCGTTTGTCTTACATTAAGAATCAAAAGCACTCTAGAATGAAAATCTTCGCAAAGATAACATCAAGACAGATGAGCTTTTCGCGCTTTTCTCCCTCCCCTTCTCCTTCTCCTTCTCCTTTTTGCGCCTGCCACGCAGGCTAAATCCTGTCCCCGTACGGCGTTTTCCCAGGCAAAAACCTGTTCATTTCAACCACATGTAAGGTACACTGGTGCCTCAGGAAGGCCTAAGATTCGTGTCACTAAAGAACAGTTAACCTATCTTGTAGATAATGGCTTTAAAGGAACGGATATGGCCCGTACATTGTATGTTGAGCATTTCTTAGGCTACACTCAACAGGCGGCTTAAGGATCTTAACCTTGAAATTTCACATTCATTTTCAAATATCGACGATGATGCCTTGGATGGTATTGTTCGAAGTATAAAGGAGGAGTTCCCTAACAGTGGCTATCGAATGGTTTGGGGTCATTTAAAAAGGAGGGGACTCCATGGTTATTCAGCAGTCCCGCGTTAGAGAAAGCTTGCGGCGAATTGACCCCGAGGGTTCTGTGCTTAGATCATGACCTCACGTAATTGTTACATTTTTGAAATACTCCAGAAAGAACCGTTCTTTTCATAACTCGTTTGAAGCCAAAACAGTCTGAAATTGACGTCTACATTCATCTAACCCTGTTACTGTAGCTAAAAACATCGACATGCTGCCATCAAGTTAAAGTGTTTCTTTTTTACTTCCAATAAGGAACGTTTATCATTAAAGCATGCAGACAGTTGACAATGAAGTGTGCAGACAGTTGACAATGAACTGTCCGCATTAGCGAGGTTGACTTTCTATGAGAATCTGGTGAGTGAACAAGTGTCTGTATTAAGTTGGTTTATATTTAGAGGTAATGTAAAAGCTTTCCCCAGGAACAAAGAAAACTGAGCTTGATAATGAAGTGTCCGTATTTAACAAGCGCGAGTGTACGGATAGCTGGGTTCGACTGTACAGTCCAATCTCCTTTACGGGCACCCTGATAATAATAATAATAATAATAATAATAATAATAATAATAATAATAATAATAATAATAATAATAATAATAATTAAAAATTTATAACGCGCCTTAATTTTCCACGCAAATATGATCAAAAGCGCCTAACAACTGATGCTGTAGATGTTAAAAGGAAATAAAGGCTAAAATGAGCATAAAAATTAAGGCTAAAAGTAAGCAACGCTAAAAATTAAAAAATAAAAACACTAAATATATTACATGATACATAGTAGGTTAAAACCATTACATGTCGAAAGCTAGTCTAAAAAGATGCGTTTTAAGTAAAGATTTAAAACGTTCAAAATTGTCCTCAAGACGGATGTGAAGGGGCAGATTGTTCCTTAAATTAGGGGCCGCAGATGAAAAAACACGATCCCCTAAAATCTTTTTCAGTTTCAAAACTAGGAAGATAAGACCGCTCGCTGAACGGAGATTATAGCGCGGCTGTTCTTTAATAGCAATCAAGTCGATCAAGTAACCAGGCCCATGACCATAGATAGCTTTAATTGCGACATTCTCCATCCATCCATATAATATTGCGATTGCTACATAAGTTCAGTAACATCTGTAAACCTGAAGAAGGCTGGTATGGCCAGCCGAAATATTGTTATAAAAGACAATACACGTTGTTTTAAATCAGCTTTGCAGTAGTCTTTGGACTTCTCGTTCTTGGTTCACAGCACTGAAGCCTGCAGCAAGAGCAGCAAGAGAGTGTAGAAGAGCATTAATCACAAAAATACGTGGTTTGCCAGCATTTTTCTTGTTTACGTGCTTAGCGACCATTCAATAATCTTGAGAAAGTGTACCCCGGGATGGCGGGGTTGTAAGATTGCATATAAAGGAGGGTTATTTTTTTTACCCCACCTAAGTATTTTTCCAGCAGGGGAGGGTGGCTTTGGGCAAATGATGTATCGGTCCCCAGAAAGGTCACCCCAGGACCCCTGGGATGGAATTTTTTTGTACAGTGCCCAAGCCTCATTTTCTTGGCCGCGTGTTGATCTGGCCCGGCTGCTTCGGCGAGCGTATTCTCGGTCTGTTTGGATCATATTCTTCGAGTTTGTCCAAGTCTGTGGGATTCGTTTCTCTATCTGGGAAAGCTTCATTGGTTTCTATATCTGCTGCTATCCTATTTCTACGATCCTGGCATGTTTATTTTCCGTTGGAGTTCGAATTTCGTGGAAAAAGTTGTGTTGAATGAGAGCATGTCGGCGAAAATGGCACCTCGTGTTTCCTACCTTGTATATTACAGATATTATTATTGTAGATAGATTGAATTTGAACAAATTACTGCAAATTATCACGAAACTTCGTTGGAGCAATAAGGACAACAACAATTAACTGTAGAGTAAGTTTCATTGATCTTTATTTAGTATTTCCTAGAAATTTTAGGATGATATTTTTACCCCATACAAACACTGTAATTCTACTGGAACCGTACTGTGGTACTATCACAGAGCCTGGGTCACCTGTGAACAAGCACGGATTTTGAACCTCGCCTTTTTAAGGATAAAAGTCTACAACTTCTTCCGCTTAAATTTAGGCGAAAAAGCGTAGAGGAGATGTGCATCTTCGATAATCCGTTGTTTTATACGTAGTTTGTCGCTTATTTGGACAAAAAAAAATCCAAACGGAATCTAATGCGCTCTAACCCATATTAGGTGGTTTTCACGTTACGTCATCGCCGCCATGCTGGTGGACGGTAAACAAAAGATCGCTCATTAGCTCGCTTTGTTTGTCCACCAGCATTTGTTCATTTCACCATTGTTATTTGTGTCTCCCGAGATTGCATGAAAACCACCTATAAAATAGAATTTTGAAAGCAAAAAGTTTACAAGTTATTCTTGTTGAATATCCGTGGTTTTACGTAACGTTGAAAATTAGCCCTTTAACTACAAAAAGCCGCTGTTTTATCTTAAAAAAGTAGACTATAGGTATTTAAAATGACGATTTTACATTTTACTGAGTGATCTTCGCCAAAATCCTTCCTTTTCTCTCTTTTGTGCGGCGTTCATGCTTGAATAGCCCGCCACGGTAGCTCATTATTATACGTATAAATGTCTAGCCATTCTGCCCGATGAAATGAAAATTTAGTCCAAGAGTTTAAGTAAATATTAACTTCTGTACGAACTGATATAAACTGTTGTGTTTTGGAGGTTTTCTTGACTTTTCACTTTTAAAATTACGAAATATTTTTAGATATAAGCAATTTGTAAATCTTGTAATGTCTAGAGATAGTGTTTTTGAGAAACATCAGGCCCAGACTGGTTTTTCCAGTTTAGAGATTCTTAAGAAGCAAGAAGTCCGTGAATATTTTTTCCACGTCTGACTGTTAAATTTTAGGCCCTACACCGGCTGATGATTAACCCGCAATATGTCCTTTCTAAGGGCTGCTATAGTTTGGCATACTTCCTCACTTGAGTCCACATGGAAAAATCTTTTGTTAAAAAGATCTGTGACATTTTTGTAATGCTCCATTTGTTTTTCTATACAGCGACTATCCCATAACCAATCATAGTTTTCGAAATTGAACAAGTTGACATGAATGTTAGTTTGATTATATTCCCTGCATAGATCGCCACAGAGTTTTATTCCAAAAGAATAACATAGGCCTTCAACCAATGTGTCATTAACAAAACGTGCCGTTGGTTCTACTGCATCCATGTATTTTCCATTGAGCATGAAGTGGCGTACGTGTATCGAAGAACGCGGATGTGGAATCTTTTCCTCTGGCTTGACTTCAGTGAAGAAATAGTCATACGGTACCGAGGCGTCTAATGCGGGACGAGTCGGTTTGACATACTGCAAATGCCATGCGTATTCATTTCTGTGGTTGTACCACATATAGTTGCACATGGTACTATAATGGCAGTAACACGACCCACGAATTTTGAGTTTGTGGGTTGTTTCAGAAATAACTTGTTTAAAGTCTTTACCGTGCAATTTAGCCACATACTGACGAAATTCTCTGATATGTGCCGTTTTGAATGTCACGGGGAAATAATGCATACACTGCATGACTTGCTTTCGACCAAGTATGTAGGCAGCACTTTCAATCCAACAAGGAATTCTAGGATCTCCGATTCTTCCCGTTACCACAGGTTTCCCATCTTCCAGAATTAAGTTTGGCGTAACTGCTGTCGTGAATAGTGTGTCTACATCAACCAGACCAACATACGTGGCATTAGTACATAGATCAGCATGCATCATGTCCATATACATCCGCATTTTGCCCCAGTGATGAATCATCTCTTGAGGATATGGTTCCATGTAACAAACTCGTAAATCTAGCTTTTTATTTTGCGTTGTCTCATTCAGTGTAGAACCGTATTTTCTGTCTTCTTCACTTTCTTTATCTAAGACAACAACAACTTTTGAATTCTTCGGCCAAAATAACGACATGCTTCGTAAGATCCAACTTTCAGCTTGAAGAGGAAACTGTTTAATTGACGAAGTATATCGTAGATAAACTTCAAACTCATCTAAGTGGTTTTTAGACTTCTCGGCTGGCTCCGTTGTTTCTTCAACAGTCGATTTCTTCGAAAGGTTAGCTGAAAAGATGAGTCGGAGATGTAACGATGTGCATATATAATATGCCATAAATGACGATACCACAAAAACCAATGTTAAAACAACAAATGTTTTTCTTAAACATGGAGCTCTCATTTTACCGACAGTTAAGAGCAATTTAAGTTTAGTCTCAGAGTATGAATGCATGCAGTTGTTTAGCCATTTAATTTGCGATCAATACTGCTTTTCTACTTTGGAAACCAACCGTTTTGACCACTCCAGAAAACACCATAACATACCTGTTACCATAATACTCTTTGTTTGTCACCCCAAAATTTTGCATAAGCATTGTCTTCAGCTTCTCTTGGGGCCATTTTACAATGTTTATGCAAAATTTTGGGGTGACAAACAAAAAGCATTATGGCATGTTATTGTATTTTCTGGAGTGGTCAATTGGTTTGCTTCGCGTGACGTCCCCGTCAAATCCTCGGAGACCCAGGGGCAGATAGTGGGGGCAAGGGAAAGTCTAAACGGGCGGGAAAAAATGGCGCGAAGAAAAGTAAAAAACTGGGGAAGGAGCCCCTGGGGACAATGTCTTACCAGACCAGTTCCAAACGGTCGCGACCGTTCTGGCTTCTGATTAGTGCCAGAAAACGTTTGTGTTTTTCTGCCCGATCAGAGCGCAGACCTTATGGACCAGTTTTTTCAGACACATTTTAGGGCACTTTTTCCTACGAAAATGGAATCTCCACCATGTCTATGAGCGCATTCGAAGCGTAAGATATCAAAAAAGAAAACTAAACGTTATTAAAAGGCAAAAAATATCATTTTAAAGTCTGTTGGTTTTGCTGACTGTTTTGAGGAATTTAAAAAATATTTAAAATTCGCGCCAAAACCGTTCTAAAAATAAGTTGTTTCGTGAAAACACCGTGACACGAGCGCTTGGAAGTTGCTTGCTCCGGGTTATGCGCTCCTGTTTAGCTTTATTTTTAGAAAAAGCAATGGTGATGCCACGTATTTCCATCTTAATGAGTTCCCATTCCAGCCTCTTGTCTTTAATTCCTGAGCATTTGTTTTGGAGGCAGCATAACTGTCAGTGATCATTTTATCTTAAATTTCGTTTTCCAGCAACGAATTATTAAATTTCCTTAGCCCAGGACCTCTATTGTCATTTTCCAGTGACAAATTGGCAAATTGCTTTGTGATCAGGCGCGATGGAAACTAAAGTTTCCATGATGAGAAACTCGATTTGTAAGGGGTTGCGACACGAGGTAAAAATCAGTGCGAGAAGAGAGTTTTAATGCTTTGGATTCGTAGGTGAAACACAGCTTATTTGGATTAAGATTTCTGTAGACATCAATCAGTGAAAATTCTTCCATCACGGAAATGAGTTGATTGCGGTATGTGGTGGGTTTCCACTGGGACCCACTTTTTTGTCAACAGCTTCTAGAGAAACATTCCAGGTCTCACTCTTGCTACTCTGTATTATTTTTTCTTAAAAGAGAGAATTAAAACAATAATTACGCTCAAACACTCCCGTAGTTGCCTCCAAAATCATACCTGATTCCACACCAAAATGAACAGAGTCTGTACCCGTTTTCAGACCAAACCATCGCAACGCCTTTCGGCGAGTCTAGTTTTTATCACCTGTTCAACAGCCTTCTTAACATTATCCGCAGCAAAGAACGTTTAGATGTTAAGGTTGATCAGACTTAAAATTGCTTTGAATATGGTTATAACAGGCTAGGTGTCGCCCAGGCCCGAGCGAGCAGCCCCGGGGGTTCTTTAGGAGGTTTTGGGTGAGAATGTACCGCTGGGGGACCCTGGAACCCTTAGCTGGTACCCTGGAAACCTTAGCTCGTACCTGAGCTAGTTCAAGTGAATTTTGCTACCCTATACTTGACGAAACTCTCCAAATTCCCACCCTCCCCCCCCCCCCCCCCCACTGTCCTAAATAAATAATTAGGTGGTTTTCACGTTACGTCATCGCCGCCATGCTGGTGGACGGTAAACAAAAGATCGCTCATTAGCTCGCTTTGTTTGTCCACCAGCATTTGTTCATTTCACCATTGTTATTAGTGTCTCCCGAGATTGCATGAAAACCACCTATAAAATAGAATTTTGAAAGCAAAAAGTTTACAAGTTATTCTTGTTGAATATCCGTGGTTTTACGTAACGTTGAAGATTAGGCCTTTAAGCCGCTGTTTTATCTTAAAAAAGTAGACTATAGGTATTTAAAATGACGATTTTACATTTTACCGAGTGATCTTCGCCAAAATCCTTCCTTTTCTCTCTTTTGTGCGGCGTTCATGCTTGAATAGCCCGCCACGGTAGCTCATTATTATACGTATAAATGTCTAGCCATTCTGCCCGATGAAATGAAAATTTAGTCCAAGAGTTTAAGTAAATATTAACTTCTGTACGAACTGATATAAACTGTTGTGTTTTGGAGGTGTTCTTGGCTTTTCACTTTTAAAATTACGAAATATTTTTAGATATAAGCAATTTGTAAATCTTGTAATGTCTAGAGATAGTGTTTTTGAGAAACATCAGGCCCAGACTGGTTTTTCCAGTTTAGAGATTCTTAAGAAGCAAGAAGTCCGTGAATATTTTTTCCACGTCTGACTGTTAAATTTTAGGCCCTACACCGGCTGATGATTAACCCGCAATATGTCCTTTCTAAGGGCTGCTATAGTTTGGCATACTTCCTCACTTGAGTCCACATGGAAAAATCTTTTGTTAAAAAGATCTGTGACATTTTTGTAATGCTCCATTTGTTTTTCTATACAGCGACTATCCCATAACCAATCATAGTTTTCGAAATTGAACAAGTTGACATGAATGTTAGTTTGATTATATTCCCTGCATAGATCGCCACAGAGTTTTATTCCAAAAGAATAACATAAGCCTTCAACCAATGTGTCATTGACGAAACGTGCCGTTGGTTCTACTGCATCCATGTATTTTCCATTGAGCATGAAGTGGCGTACGTGTATCGAAGAACGCGGATGTGGAATCTTTTCCTCTGGCTTGACTTCAGTGAAGAAATAGTCATACGGTACCGAGGCGTCTAATGCGGGACGAGTCGGTTTGACATACTGCAAATGCCATGCGTATTCATTTCTGTGGTTGTACCACATATAGTTGCACATGGTACTATAATGGCAGTAACACGACCCACGAATTTTGAGTTTCTGGGTTGTTTCAGAAATAACTTGTTTAAAGTCTTTACCGTGCAATTGAGCCACATACTGACGAAATTCTCTGATATGTGCCGTTTTGAATGTCACGGGAAAATAATGCATACACTGCATGACTTGCTTTCGACCAAGTATGTAGGCAGCACTTTCAATCCAACAAGGAATTCTAGGATCTCCGATTCTTCCCGTTACCACAGGTTTCCCATCTTCCAGAATTAAGTTTGGCGTAACTGCTGTCGTGAATAGTGTGTCTACATCAACCAGACCAACATACGTGGCATTAGTACATAGATCAGCATGCATCATGTCCATATACATCCGCATTTTGCCCCAGTGATGAATCATCTCTTGAGGATATGGTTCCATGTAACAAACTCGTAAATCTAGCTTTTTATTTTGCGTTGTCTCATTCAGTGTAGAACCGTATTTTCTGTCTTCTTCACTTTCTTTATCTAAGACAACAACAACTTTTGAATTCTTCGGCCAAAATAACGACATGCTTCGTAAGATCCAACTTTCAGCTTGAAGAGGAAACTGTTTAATTGACGAAGTATATCGTAGATAAACTTCAAACTCATCTAAGTGGTTTTTAGACTTCCCGGCTGGCTCCGTTGTTTCTTCAACAGTCGATTTCTTCGAAAGGTTAGCTGAAAAGATGAGTCGGAGATGTAACGATGTGCATATATAATATGCCATAAATGACGATACCACAAAAACCAATGTTAAAACAACAAATGTTTTTCTTAAACATGGAGCTCTCATTTTGCCGACAGTTAAAAGCAATTTAAGTTTAGTCTCAGAGTATGAATGCAGTTGTTTAGCTATTTAATTTGCGATCAATACTGCTTTTCTACTTTGGAAACCAACCCTTTTGACCACTCCAGAAAATACCATAACATACCTGTTACCATAATACTCTTTGTTTGTCACCCCAAAATTTTGCATAAGCATTGTCTTCAGCTTCTCTTGGGGCCATTTTACAATGTTTATGCAAAATTTTGGGGTGACAAACAAAAAGCATTATGGCATGTTATTGTATTTTCTGGAGTGGTCAATTGGTTTGCTTCGCGTGACGTCCCCGTCAAATCCTCGGAGACCCAGGGGCAGATAGTGGGGGCAAGGGAAAGTCTAAACGGGCGGGAAAAAATGGCGCGAAGAAAAGTAAAAAACTAGGGAAGGAGCCCCTGGGGACAATGTCTTACCAGACCAGTTCCAAACGGTCGCGACCGTTCTGGCTTCTGATTAGTGCCAGAAAACGTTTGTGTTTTTCTGCCCGATCAGAGCGCAGACCTTATGGACCAGTTTTTTTAGACACATTTTAGGGCACTTTTTTCTACGAAAATGGAATCTCCACCATGTCTATGAGCGCATTCGAAGTGTAAGATATCAAAAAAGAAAACTAAACGTTATTAAAAGGCAAAAAATATCATTTTAAAGTCTGTTGGTTTTGCTGACTGTTTTGAGGAATTTAAAAAATATTTAAAATTCGCGCCAAAACCGTTCTAAAAATAAGTTGTTTCGTGAAAACGCCGTGACACGAGCGCTTGGAAGTTGCTTGCTCCGGGTTATGCGCTCCTGTTTAGCTTTATTTTTAGAAAAAGCAATGGTGATGCCACGTATTTCCATCTCAATGAGTTCCCATTCCAGCCTCTTGTCTTTAATTCCTGAGCATTTGTTTTGGAGGCAGCATAACTGTCAGTGATCATTTTATCTTAAATTTCGTTTTCCAGCAACGAATTATTAAATTTCCTTAGCCCAGGACCTCTATTGTCATTTTCCAGTGACAAATTGGCAAATTGCTTTGTGATCAGGCGCGATGGAAACTAAAGTTTCCATGATGAGAAACTCGATTTGTAAGGGGTTGCGACACGAGGTAAAAATCAGTGCGAGAAGAGAGTTTTAATGCTTTGGATTCGTAGGTGAAACACAGCTTATTTGGATTAAGATTTCTGTAGACATTAATCAGTGAAAATTCTTCCATCATGGAAATGAGTTGATTGCGGTATGTGGTGGGTTTCCACTGGGACCCACTTTTTTGTCAACAGCTTCTAGAGAAACATTCCAGGTCTCACTCTTGCTACTCTGTATTATTTTTTCTTAAAAGAGAGAATTAAAACAATAATTACACGCAAACACTCCCGTAGTTGCCTCCAAAATCATACCTGATTCCACACCAAAATGAACAGAGTCTGTACCCGTTTTCAGACCAAACCATCGCAACTCCTTTCGGCGAGTCTAGTTTTTATCACCTGTTCAACAGCCTTCTTAACATTATCCACAGCAAAGAACGTTTAGATATTAAGGTTGATCAGACTTAAAATTGCTTTGAATATGGTTATAACAGGCTAGGTGTCGCCCAGGCCCGAGCGAGCAGCCCCGGGGGTTCTTTAGGAGGTTTTGGGTGAGAATGTGCCGCTGGGCGACCCTGGAACCCTTAGCTGGTACCCTGGAAACCTTAGCTCGTACCTGAGCTAGTTCAAGTGAATTTTGCTACCCTATACTTGACGAAACTCTCCAAATTCCCACCCTCCCCCCCCCCCCCCCCCCCACTGTCCTAGAGTAGCTGTTTTCCAGAAACTACTGAGGCAAGAGAGAATGAGGTAGCCCATTCTCTCTTGACTGAGATCACTAGCACAGGGCTAGCACAGTCACACCAAAACAAAGCCGATTTGATTTTTTATATTCTTGAGTGGCAATTCCCGCGGTTTCCCTAGTCTAGACTAAAATCCTCAACCAATTGGTCAGTTTCCTGGAAAATGACATCCTAATCTAGACCCAAACTCTCTGATCCCAGAGTAAACTGCTTGAAAACCATAAACGAGAAGTCCAAACGTAACTGCAAAGCTGATTCAGAACAACGTGTATTGTTTTTTCATAACAATAATGAAAACCACAGAGGCACATCCCGATGAAACCCATATATGGCAGTACCTCCCCGCCCGCCCTGGCTAGCAACTTCCTTTCACTCGTGGAGTCACGGAGTCGTTACTAGATTACACAAAGTACATCGTTGGAGCAAGAGCGTGACCAAAAGAAGCGACGGGCTCTGGGAACGACGGAACTTGAGAATGCTCAGAGATGTTCACCACTGCGCATTCACTGCGCATATCTTGGCGGTTCTTTCGTTTGCTCCTTGTTTCGTGGTATTGTAGTTCCATTACTTGACTTGTGTGCTTCCACGAAGGTGAGAAAAACTTCATTCGGACATATGAAACTGCAGTAGATTGGCATATATCGCTACTGTTTGTTGGAAACTCGCAAAAGTTGCTTGATTCAGGGGTGTAGCCAGCCCATTATAAACCTGTAGGACGAGGTGTACGAAGTTTTGGTTTGATCACTCTACCACTTGTAATAAGCCTATTATGCGTTGTTCGGGTGAGCTAAAACGCTTAAGACCTTCAAGTGTTGGTGAGGTTAATGCGTACTTGTCGTGCGTGCAATTTTCAGGTGATGTGAAAAGAAAAGGCAACCAGAACAACCAGTCGAAAAGCTGGGTACGCCCCTGCGATACATGAAATACAAATATCACTCCAAATTCGAGATTTCCTATTTTAAGAAAAAATTAAAACAAATCATAGAATAAGGTTTTGTTCTCGTAAATTCAAACTGCCTGTTTAAATTACAAAAAAAGAGTCGTTATCCTATGATTTGTTTTAAACTTTCGCGTAAAATAAGAAAACTTTTTCTTAAATTAAGAGATTCGGGGGAATCTTGAATTTAGAGTGATAGGACAGGGTGAGGTGATAAGCCAGAAAAAGGAAAAGAGTTTCATTTGAGTGGTCAAGAGGCCATATAAACTTATTCTGTAATGCAGACAGGTCTTTGAAGCAAGCTTTGACAATCAAATCTTGTGTTCACATGGCATTGGACAAATTTTTTGACCTGCTGAAAAATTTGACAGGACACTTCGTTCCCATAGGATTGTTCAATATTTTTGGTCTGTTCACACCAAACTTTGAATGGCTTGGCATCTATATTTTTGTAAGGTTAAGGTGGCTCTGTGTGAACAGAACACCCAAATACCCAAATTTTTAACTGGTTGAAAATATTCATCCAGTGCCGCAGTGCTCTCGCTAGATTTTAGCTTTTCAGGTAAGGGACCATTCTTGACTGGTAAGGCCAAAATATACGCCAGAGGTGCACTCTCTTGGTGTGAAGGGGGCATTCAACAGAAGTAAACACCTGAAAACAAAGAAATATTTTACGAATGAAGGCTGCCTTTGCCCCTAGGGTCAATTTAGTAAGACAAGTCGCAGAAGTTGCGAATTATCCCTGCTGGTTGATAAAGTCTAGAATTGGGAAAGAAGCCCACAAAAGTATTGTTAACCTGCAGTACTTCGAAAGGTACCAGTAATCAGAGAGAATAGCTCTGTATATGTTTTGTTTTACCCTATTTACTTCCTTTTCTTGTGAGGATCGGCTTGGATGACAACTTGCATGTTTTAAAACAACTTATTTAATTTAAGTAACTTTTAAGCAGCTGCACAGAGTAACTTAAGAAGTGTTGCTTCAAGCAGTAAATTTTAGCAGTTACTGCTTGATAAGGAGAACACTGGTGCCATGTGAACTCAGCCTTTGGCTGCTTCATAGTTTTATCTTGCTGCTTAACCCTTTAAACCCCAAGATCAAAATTAAAATTCTCCTTTGTCGTCTCTATTCATTTACTATAGAAGTAGTGGGGAGAAGTTGATAAAAATAATCAAGCACTTTCATCTTATGGGATTGTGTCCGTAATTCTCATGACCACTCTGTTTTACAAAGCATTGATTTTACAAGGAGAAATTTGATGCTGATCACTCTTAGGGTTTAAAGGGTTAAGGGAAGTGTGATGGGAAGATGGGGAGATGGCGAGGGGTACTGAGAAAGGATAGGATCCCTGTTCTAGTCATGGCAAAGATTTTCACATTTTTTTAAATTAGTGGGATACTGGCTATTTTGGATTAGTTGAAGAAAACTTAGTATTTTTAAAATTACAATCCCAGGCATAAAGCGTTTTCTCATGATGTCACCGTGGCCATATTGGTGTTCCAAAACAATAAAACAGCAACCATGTTGGTGTTCCCAACAAACCCAGTGGACGTTGAACTCTTTTCTTATGTAAACGCTTTCTTTTGGTCCAATAAATTTGCATAGATGCTGGCCCTGTGGGTAAAAATGCTGTATTACTTCAAACTTGGCTAGGTAGACCTGGTGTTTACAAGTGTGAATGTACATCAGTTTTATTCAGGTTCTTAGAATCATTCTTAGATCTGGTATAAACCTGTTAGTTTCAAAAATTTATTTCTCAAATAATTTAAAAGAATCTCCCAAAATAAAAAAATTACAGAAGTCTAACAAGTGAGGCATGAGCTTTCAGAAAATTGATTTTCTGAGGTGTCAATTGTAACGCCTAAGGTGTGATTTCTGATGTATATCACAGGCTCAAAAAATCAAGAATTGCATACTACTGGCCTTCCCTCAGTAACTAGGAATGAAAAATGGATTGGAATTGACTTATACTTAGATTGTCAATTTACCTTTAAATTCCCAGCATTGTTCATCAAATTTTCCTTGAGATAGAGAGGTGGAATTTTTTTGTAATGCCCTGTAACTCCAGGCAGTCACCAAAAAAATTCCAAAATGTGCCCTTGTTGCTTGGACCGTGTGTTTTTTCGGGGCTTGGGATTTAACCAAGATACTTGGTATTGTTACACTGCTGTGATGCCAGTGGCAATTGATAAACATCTTTTAACCCTTTAAGTCCCAATATCAACATGCGAATTCTCCAAACTGGTCTTCATACATTTCCTTAAAAAATGAGTTAAGAGAATTTGGTAAAAGATCAAGGTATTTTCTCTTTGGTGATCATTTTATTAATTCTCATAACCTAATCTCTTAACAATCTATCGATAGTGTTAGGAGAATATTGATGTTGGACACCATTGGGACTTAAAGGGTTAAGGCAGTGTCCACACTGCCTGTGGAGGCAGACTGTCTGAGTGCCTTTAAAAAATAATAGTAATAAATTTTAATAAATTCTCTTTCTATTTAAGATCCAAACATTGTGGTGTGCTATTTGACCATTGGTTATGACATCTGAAAATGCAAGCTCTTCCACTCTGGTGGCAAATTCGTACAAAGAGGTAGAAATATCTTTAAATATTCAGGAACGCAACGAGGGTGAGAATCAGTCTAACCAACTGCAGCCCAACAGTACATCACAAGCAAAGGTCAAGCCTTATAAATGTGACCAGTGTGACAAGTCTTATATGCACTATACATTTCTTGATCGGCATAGACTGCTACATTCTGAAAAGAAGTTCCAATATGAATGTAACAACTGTGGCAAGTGTTTTATTAGCTCAGCAAAACTAGGACGACATTTGGCAAAACATGAACAGAGTGATCAGTCTTTTCAGTGTGACCAGTGTGATAAAAGTTTTACCCAGGCGGGAAAACTTGAGAAACACAAACGAAGGCATAGAGGAGAAAAACCCTTTGAATGCAGCCAGTGTAACAAGCGCTTTTATGAGAAAGGAACTCTCACTAAACACACGAAAGAGGTTCATAGTGGAGAAAAACCTTATGCTTGCACCTTTTGTGACAAGTCTTTTAGTCGACCGGAGGTTCTGAAAGTCCACAAGAGAACACACACTGGCGAAAAACCCTTTTCCTGCAGCCATTGCGACAGATCGTTTATTCAGTCATGTGACCTCAAAAGACATGAAGTAAAACATACAGGAGTAAAAGCTTTTAGCTGCGAGCAGTGTGGCAAGAATTTTGCACGGTTATCGTATCTTCAAAGGCACAACAGAACACATACTGGAGAGAAGCCTTATAAATGTGATGTCTGTGGCAAGTGTTATAGACAGAGAAAGGGAGTCCTAGCTCACAAAAAAAGAAATCACTTTCAAGTAATAGAGTAGTTATCATCAGTTACCTTTGAGCTTAATTTTTGATAAAATCAATGTATATCAACAATGGGAGTGCAGGGAGTAAAAGATCCAGGGGCACCCAACGTCAGTTTGTGGAAAATATCTGTTTGAAAGACAATTTGAGATCTAGAATTTTTGGAACTTGTGCTGAAAAATTTCTTGCTTGCCTGCCTCTCCTAAGATTTTCGAACATTTAAAAAATGGTATAATTGCCCAATTTTAACAGATTTTTACCCTAAAAGGCACCCTAGAATTTTTCTGGACCCTTTTTTCTGGCTGAAGTTTTCGAAAAGGTATATTTTTTTCCCTATAATTTTCAGATCACTAGACTTTCAGCCAGGAAATCTGAACAGATAAAAAATTTTTAGGGGATAAAAATATACCTGTATCTACAGTTTAAATACAAAAATACGTTCAACAATGCTATGTTTAGGTGGTTTTGAACTGTATTCTCGTTGGTTGCCCCTGAAGATCAAGTACATAAAAGTTATTTGCATGTAATATTACAGGCAATATTATTTTGGCACAAACAAGTCCAGTATTGAAAGTGGAAATAGTCCTCGCAGTTGAATAAGCAACCTAAGCGGTTGAAAAAGAACCTGCAAAAACCTGGGCTTTTCCAAGAATCGAATCCTGACCTTTGAGAGACCAGTCACAATGCTCTACCCATTAAGCTTATGAAGCCAGCTAGAGACCAGGCCTTCCTGCTACTGGTGTTGCAAAGATCAGGGCTCAAGTTCCAGTCAAACCTGGATTTTTTTAGTTTTTTTTTTGTCAACTGCGAGGATCATTTCAACTTTCATTATTTTTTATGCGCAGTTCAAAATATGAGTAATTTCATAGAATTCCATTCAAGTCCAGAATTTTCTGAAAAAAAAAATCAATATCCCACCCACTTAAACCCTAAGTACCAATAACAGTGATTATCAGAAAATCAAGTCCATACCATACGGGCTTAATGATGTTACTTTATGGAACAGCAGGTATAATTTACCAAAAATTATCTTGGGCGTTACTTTCTGTGCACCCCAAATAAACTTGAGAAGGGAATGAACTTAAAGCTTTTGCAATGTCTCAGTTTTAAATGTAGGTTTGTTTTGTTCTAAAACTGTCCCAGAAAATAGTTAACAAATTTTTGTGTTGCAATGCGATGTAAGAGTTTCAGTTTAAGGGAAAAGGAAATGATGATTATTATACAAACCGTATTTCCCTGTTTATTTAATATTTTACACTGTATACTATTATATGTGTTATCCCAGTGTTGATTTCAAGTTTTGACTTAGAGGATCCTAGTGTTTGAAACTCCAGTCTAATTTCGAGTGCATTATGATTTATCTGTAAAGAAGAAGGGGTTAATAATATTTGTTACCACGGTCACCAACCTTGTCCTTGGTTTTTCAACAGTAAACTACAAAAAGGGTAAATATATCCGGCCACAAATTGAGGTGTTCACGTACAACTTCCCTTTTACAGACTATAATACCCAGTGCTTGTTGCAGAAAAATTGCACTTGTAGTTTTTTTGTCGCATTCGATAAATTTAAAAAAATTTCTTTTGTTAAGAATTTTTGTTTGCGTTCTTTTCTGACGAAACTGGGTCTTCGACTCTCAGTGAAAGGATTATTTAAGATTAGGGTGGGGTCTTTTGAGGTGCATGACTTGGGTAACCCTTGCCGTTCCACACTTTAGTGTTATTGGGAAGAAAGTGTTCGCAATGTCACCCTTAGTACAGTGTATTTATATACTTGCGCTGGTTGATTTAAGTTGAAAGGACGGCATTGTCTTTCACTGATTCTTATAACGCTGGAATTTTCGCCAGTTTAGGTAAAGAATACAGGAAACTCAGGAGACTGAGAGAGAGTTCGTTTTCTTTATGTCGCTTCCTTGTATGGGGTTTGGCTCAATTCTGGACTTGATAACTTCTGCATCATTATGTGGTGGTTGTCTAGTGGGTTTAATGAATGAAAGATTTGATGAATTAAACGGTTTTTAGTCTAAAAAAAATTATGCTTTTTCTATATCCATTACTTAAAAAAAAGGTTTCCTTTATGAACCTGACATTCTTGGAAAGAAACGAGCAACATGAGTTTCACTCTTTCTCCCATGGAAAACGCGCTGCATTCCTTTCAATATTTATTATGTATCGTTCTTTATAACAACTAAATCCATTTGATCGTGCATAGAGACCCTCTCACTACCCCTCCTTACGAATGAAACCAGCGGCTCCTGTGCTTCGGCTTTCTTTCCCGACTTTCGTATCTAAGAAAGTAGCGCTACGCAGGCCCTGATCATATCAACACCAGCGCTAGACTTTTTAAAAGTCCTTTTTATTTTTTTTCCTGGTTAGTTATGCCCTTCGTCGCTCGCTCGCCGCTCAGTCGCTGTGCGACCTCATGAATGACATGCATTGAAGCTTGCTAGCTTCTCTCACTTTTAGAACTTGTGAAAGGTCGACTTGTAGCAAGTGTACTCCAGCGCTTGAATTAAATCGTCACTCTTTTGCGACTGTGCGATCCATACCATTTCTTTTATCTATCTATCTATCTATCTATCTATCTATCTATCTATCTATCTATCTATCTATCTATCTATCTTATCAATCAATAAATCAATCAATAAATCCCAGACCCCACTCAGATATCTAGGCGGTGTTAAGACTGCTATAAAGAGGCTGGGAACAATCGAATGTTGCCTGAATGGAACTGCGCACGCTCAAGCGCATGTTCAAGATGATTTTCGATGACACGAACTGGAAGTGATCAATACTGCACAGAATTACTTCGTGAAAGGAAATCTTAATTCGGTTAGAAAAGGCGACCGTTTGAATTTCAAGATAATGTTTCGAAGTGGCTTTCGTGAATTTGAGGACGATCCATTCTTCAGGTTAGCAAAACGTCGTTAAAATATTGGAGTGTAATGGAGAGACTTGTTTATATACTCGTTGCTGCGCATTGAATTGAAAGGCTAAACTTTATACAGTATCATTGTGTTTTTCTTGTTTACTTGATATTTGTAAGTTTTAAGCCATTATGTTCATGTGGCTCGAAGCACATAGTACGTCTTGTTATTCTTAAAGCCACTGACGATAGAAAAGCGATTAAAAAGGAATTGCATATTTATCCGCGTATCCAGCTGGATACAGCTTGGAAGTGACAAGGGTATTCTGCAGTTTCTCCCTTCGTGTTTGTTTAGTAACAGTGCTCACATTCTTCTTTAAGTGATAACGATATGTATAATGCATGTTTTTGTCAGTGAAGAAGTTGTACGGGTTATTTCTAGTAAGCTTATTAGCCAAACGCCCTCAGCTATAAAAATGAAAGTTTTGGGCGTTTAACTCACAGTACAGCTCAGAGGTAAGCAGCCATGTTAATGCACTTCAATCACATTCAACAAAAGTCTGTGAAGACAGGTGCATTAATCTAATTTGCTTCAAGAACAGGTTTGCAGCAGAGCTGTCATTAAGGGCCCCAACCTGTAAAACCTGTTACAGCTGAGCTCACTTGATGTTACGGAAGATCAAAGTGGAAAGCGAAAGATGACACTATAAATTTTTTTGAGATGTTGCGAGTGAATCTTCATTTGCTACTGCTGCCTTAAAACCTCTTGACAACCCTGGATTAGAATATATATGAGCTAGTGTGGATTAGTATGCATCAAATCTGTGTGAGAGCTAAAATTGTGTTTTTCAAACCACGTGGCATTAAATTCTGCCAAGTTTGGCTTTTCAGACCACTGCCAATGTGGTCATTTCAGTTACGTGTATGAAAAAAAAAGTGCTTTATTTGAGTGGAAATGTATTTAGCACGAAAGCGCTAATTGGGGACACTCCTACTGGAGATGGGGCCGCCATTTTACGTGGTCATCCAAGCCACGTGAAGGTCTAGCCATTTGCTAGGCAAAGGCATTACCTCCATTTCTCAGTCATTTTAAGACCCTGATTGTTGGTCCAGTCCCAGGAATTGAACCTGCGACCTCACGCTCTCCAGTCAAGCGCTCTACCGACTGAGCTACAGTGTAATCCTGCCACTAGTGTGGGTAGGCTCAATTACCAGCCTCTGTTTGAGGAATGAGGCTACGTTCCTTCCCCATCAAGACAGCTGGATGTGTGGGTTTGCTATTGGCAATTTCCACCAATTATATTGTTGCCTGCCCAAATTGAGCAGGCAGCGTGAATTCTTTTTTCTGGAGCATATTTCAAACGGCAAATGCAAACAATCATTATGGTTGATGTGGAGTGTATGGCTGTCATTAGGGGCCGTAGCCGTAACACCTGTTACAACTGAGTTCGGTCATTGTTACGGCTGATGGTTGCTGCGTAAAATTATTTAATAAGTATGTTCATGGACTAGGACAAATTGAAATTTTATTAATGAACAATACCTTCTAAACTAAATATGGTTGTTGCCTTATGCTTTCTGTTTCCTTGATTCCAAGACGTGTTTTTACAAACCAGACCTTTTCCCTTCAAAACCTTACATTTTACAGGTTCACTGAGCTCTCTTCAATTTTTCCGTGTGCTAATCTGTAAATCGGTAAATGAATTGTGTAGTGCATGCTCATATATCTTGTTTTGTCAGGGATCATCAGCAGAGGATGGCTGTTTTCAATGGATTTGGAGATCCTTTTTCAAGCTTTGGTTTCCCTTCAACACGCCCTGCCATTGACAATGGAGATCGACGTGATAGATCTCTTCGTAACAATCAACAGCTAGCTCCCCATGACATGTTCGGCAGCATGTTTGGCAGCATGTTCGCAAACATGAACTCCATGATGGCAAATATGCACCAGAACTTTGTAAGTGGAGCTTATACAGAGAAGCTAACGGTAACCATTTGCTCTAACACTGGGGCTGTACATAAGAAAGCTTGCTTTCATTATTGACAGATGCTTGGAAAAGGCCCTTAGTGATTGCTGAACTTATATACAGTGTAAATTTCTTCCCTTTGTTCCTTGGTTCCTATAAGACAACTTGAAATGAGAATCTAGCAGTTTATTTGAAGTAAATTTGCAGGGTTGTCACTAAGATTTCAAGTTGCCGGGTAAATACAACAAGTAGGCAGTGAATCAAATGGCTAGGGATTCTTTTGGTTCTATTTTTCTTCTTTTTTCCAATAAAAGTAGCCGGGGGCTACTCTCTTAGTAGCCAGGGAAAATCCCCGGCTCCCGGCTCTTAATGACAACCCTGAATTTGGGCTCTATTCCGGGCACCTCTTACAATTTATATTGCTTTTTTTAAATTCAGTTACAGTTAACAACAATTATACTTAATAATAATTATGGTAAAAATGTTTCATATTTGTTCATTTTGCTCCGTATTAGATACATTAAATTTCTAGAGTTTCTCCTTTGCCCGCAGTTGAAAACCCATATTTTTCGTGTTGATTTATTGTTCATTTTTGTACTGTGTGTTGTTGTTCATTCAGGAGCGAATGGCAAATGATCCCAACACATATAGCTATTCATCTTCAACTGTCATGAGTTACTCTAATGATGGCAGAGGGGAACCCAAGTACTTCCAAGCATCCAAATCAACCAAGCGTGCTCCAGGCGGAGTAAGTTCCTGTATTATGTTTTTGAAATGTCTCTTCTCTCAGCTACATGTATATGTTGTGGTTCAATTTTATCCTTGGCTCAAATTTTCTTTTCTTTTGTTTTTGGGTATGGTAATGTATGATAATAACATGATAATGAGTTTGAAACAAAAGAAAAGAAAATTTGAACCAAGGATAAAATTGAACCACAACATATACCTTTACAGTGATGTGCATGCAGTAGTGGTTTGATTTTTCTGATTGACACATAGCAATCTGACACCTTTCAACATCAAATCAGTTCTGTTAATCGCCACAGAATGAATGAACTGTAGGCTTTTCGTTCAACGCTTATCCTTGTTTTTCATGTTGTACAGGGTTCTTACAGAGTTGTGAATTCTTGAAAATTCTTGAAATTTGCCCGGCAATTTTCAGATGTAAAAAAGTCTAGAAATTACAGATGAAGTCTGGAAAATGGTAAAAAGTCTTGAGGTTTTTTTTTCAAAGCTACAACAAGTGCTTTATAAGTGAAATTTTCTTTTTAATTTGATCAATTCTTATTCAATCTCAACCATACGTTTGCAGTGCATTGTGAAAAACGGTTTGTTCCTGCAATTTTTAAGGTCCATATTGATCACCTCTTTGATAACCTCGAGTGTGGAAAGTGAAATTATTGTTTTGGAAAAAAGTCTGGAGAAAGTCTTGAATTTGGGATCCAAAAATCTGTACGAATACTTAGCATAGCCCCACCATTTAATATACCAGTTATGAGGTATCAGTCTTGTTGCTTATCTTGTGAGATGAGCTTTGTTCCCAAGAATGTTTGAAGGAGCAATTTTAAAACTATTGTTCATCTATGTTCAAGAGTATATCTATTTAAAAAGTTTACAGTAAACAGGCACATGCCTAAAATACGTTATTTATTTTTCTTGTTGTCGTTTAGGTGAAAGAAACCCAGCATGCCGTGAGAGACTCAGAATCTGGGCTTCATCGGATGGCTATTGGTCATCACCTTGGTAAGTTCACTTACAAATTGAAGATTTTAAGTACTCTGTTGGAATAGCACTTGAATAGATCTGTCATGTTGATGATCTGTCATATTGTTGGAGGAGAAGTTTTCAAATTCTTTCTTATGCAGGGGTGGGAGGCATGGTGACAATTTCAGTGGATGATTTTTAAATGTTTACATTTCTCTATCCTTCACAGGTGATCGTTCGCACGTGATTGAGCGATCAATGAATAGAAGAACGGGTGAGGAGGAAAGAAAGCAGGATTTTATCAACCTGGATGAAAGTGAGTGTTTTGATGCTGTTCTTAATGATACTTTATACAAATTTGTGAACTTTATGTTTCTTTTTTTAGGCCCCATGAGTATGGCAGGGGTGGGCGGGAGGGCGGGGTTTGGGGTACTCTTAGAGGTACTCCAGGCAGCAAATGTTGTACTTTTTTTTACCCCATTTCGTCCAATTTGAGCCCTTTGGGTGTGACAAAGGTTCAGTTTTGAGCTACCAGGCTCTGGAACTGTGTATTATCATTTGACTCTTGGGAACTAGCATTTTCAGGGCTGAAATCACAGTCTTTTGGTGACCAGCTGCAGAAATATAGTTGCCAGATGCAAATTTTTAGTTGCCAGTTTGTGTAATCAAAAGAATATGTGGGATTAGGTGAAAGTTTCTAAAATCATCAATTGATTATCTGGTTGCACGGGACACATTCACCCAAGTAAGTACCTAAATAGTAGATATGGGGATGTTGTATCACCTAGTGAAGTTTTTTGGAATTCAGTTACAGAAAAACTGTAATCAATTCTGATTGTCAAAACTTTTTGGGGGGGCCTGTTGAAATGATTCTTGGACTAGCACATGTATGTGACAGCTACAGCTTGCCCAAAGGACAAACCTTTTTAAAAGCTGACTTTCTTTGCACCCTGATACATGTATGCCATTTGAATCATCATTGAATGTATACCCCTGACTTATAACAGACGATGCTGCTGCTTTTGACCGAGAGTGGAGACAGCGAACAAAACAGTCATCACAAGGGCTAAGAGATAGGCATCGCCCCCATGTCAGAGCTCTTGGAGATACAGGTACTTTCTTGGAATTTGTCTGTACAGGGCTGACCTCGATTTAACGAACATCGATATAACGAGGTCCTCGATATAACAAACCATTTTCTTTACCTCAATAATGTAAAAGTAAAAAATATGAAAAAGAACCTCGATGTAACAAAACCTCGTTATAGTGAACAAATTTTGTCAGTCCCTTGGCCCTTCGTTAAATCGAGGTTAATACAGGTTTGACAAACCTAAGGGATGTTCAAGAAAAATAAGATGGTGAAAGAGCGAAATATCTATCCCACAACCAAATGACCTAATAGTGTTTGCACAGTTTGAGTTACCTCTGCTTGTGCCCAGAGAAAGGAAGTAAAAGCCTAATCTCGTTCCCAGATTTCTTGTCGACGAAGCCAAGAGATCTGGGTTGGAGATTAGTAAAACGAAGGGTTGTCCAATACTCGGACAAATTTATGCATGGCATTGTATTGTATAGTGTTCACATTACAATACTGATCAAAAGCATAACAATAAAGAACGAAGCAAAACAATGAGAAATTTAACAAAGTCATGCACAAATTTGTTGGGCATTGGACAAGTATGTTAAAAAAAGTGCTAAACGCCAATATACAGTGTATCTGTTGCTCTTGGTTTGTACATCTTGTCAGAGTGACCATTTAATAGAAGTGAAGACAATAAAAAATTGAGTCGTTGGGACCTTGGAAAAGGTTACCGCGACCGCTTAACAGAGTTGACGGCTTAATACAGGTGCCTGCGTAGTACAGGTCTGCAGGGATCACACAGTCTTGAAAAGTCCTTGAATTTTAGGGGAAGTCCTTGAAAAGTCCTTGAATTCCGTTTTTCCTTGAGAAAGTCTTCAAATTTCAGTGCAAGTCCTAGAAAAGTCCTTGAATTTTCTTCAACTTTGAATGTAGTGGCCTGCTTTTTGGTTGTCTAAGACAGAATATAAATCATAGCTCAGAGAATTTAAAGGTTATTTATATAAAGTGCTCTACGTTTTATGCAATAATTAACTATTAGTTTGAGACAAGTGAACTGAAGAATGTAGGGAAGTTGGTGAAGCAAACAGTTATTAGAATAGACTGGGAATGTGCATTTTTGTACAATCTGTGAAATTATATTCCTTGAAGATGGTCCTTGAAAATCTAATGTGATCCTTGAAAAGTCCTTGAAAAATGGTTGCATTTTTTTGTATGAACCCCAGTCTGTTATACAGTAATTAAGGGAAATGATTTCCTTAACTTTGTTATGTGACCGCTTATTAGAGGGTAATTTACTGTAGTCTGGTGCTGAGTTTTTTTCGTTAACATTGCTACAGATCACAGAACCGGACACACCCATCATGTCCGTCATGCTGGATTGGCACCTGCTGAGGAAGAGAGAAGTGTTCGACACAACAGAGTCGAACGGGAAAGGGACTGGGGCCAAGAGGACCATGCTGGGGTCGCTGAGAGGAGCCAGAGAAATAAATCTAAACGTGATAAGCACGTGAGACTGAACAGCCGGCCCGTGAATCGACACGAACCACGTTCCGACAGGCTGTAGACAACAGAAGTGACGTAAAATATACTTTATTATCAAAGAATTTTGACAGACTGCTGGATGCTTAAGTGTGCTCGAATTTAAGTAAAAACAGCTTTGATTTACTTACTTCTTCGGTGCATTTCAACCAGATTGAGATACAGTATTGATAAAGAAGCATAAGGATTAAATTATTAACATAGTTTAGTATGAAGAATTAGTTGTTGTTTATGTTGTAAGCAACTCTCTTTTTAAGTACAGTGGAGTAAAACTAGTTGAAGATCCGGATGTGGAGTAAGTAAGCTTTCAGTTGTATCTTTGTGTATCGTTTTTTTTTTTTTGCGTTTTGACTAAAGTGGTTTGTACTACGCCAGTTTTCTTCTCGTCAAACATTTCATGCATAATGTGAGACCGTGTACATGAAATCGAGTTTTTTGGTCAGCAAAATAAAGTGTTTCAGTAAAAGTTCTCCCAAGTTAATATTGTTGCGGAAATGGTTTTTTTTATTTAACAAATTCTTCAAGGTTTCTTCGAATACCCTGAAGTCCGTTTAAAAGAATTTGGTCCCTCAAATGTGCTTAACTTTTTGGTACATTTTTACTGTGTCACTGTGTGAATCCAGCAGCGTTTTATTTCTGGTGTCTTGAAAGAGTATTCCTTAGAATACTAGATACGTAAGTACGGACCCAACACTGCGCGCCCCGTCTTCGAGCAAAAATGGTTGATTTTTCTGCTCAGCGGTCACCGATACATCAAAGTTCTGTTCGAGCTGCGCGTATTCAACGTATGCCTGACTAAAGTGAAAACACGACAACACAACACATGAAACATGAGCAACACGACAGACAAGGTTGTTGATATTCCTTTTATATTAATTTTAATTACATCTTTCTCATGAAGAATTTTGTGCGCTATGTTCATAGGCAGTTTACCTGATTTCATGAAGGGTTCTTTTTGTTCTGTTTTCTTACACCATTTGGTAATTTAATTGTTTACTGGTACTGTTAGCTCTGCATTATTTTTTTCAGTGATGCCTGCCTGCGGCAATGAATCTACTGATAATACAGTGCAAGTAAAGCATTTGCGGTGCCAATAATGTTGCCCATTGTTCCTCGTAGATCTTCAACAAACTTTCCATTATAAGTGCTCTCGTTGTCAAATACCGCACGAATTTCTTTTCTCAAATCTTTCAGACATTTCTGCACATGCGCTATACGCGGCACGCTTGCCTTGCTGAGCCGCTGTACAGCTTGATTAAGGTCGCTAGTATTGCTGTTCAAACGAGGCGTGATTTCGTTGCAACCCTCTTTGACTGATCTTAATACAGGCACCCCACTGTGACCGCGCTCAGACTCGTGCAAGACTTGGATCCAGTCCTGCATGATAGCCACGACAAACAAAAGGTCATCGCGCTGTGTTTTCATTGGACTCTGCATCTTCTCCAGTCTCCCCACGGTCTTCTGAAGCTGTAGTTTGTTTGTGGCAATCATTTTCATTGACAGGGCGTGGCTCGTTTCCAGACCGTTTCCAGTGGCACCCAGCTGTCTTGAGTGAAGAGAGCTGCTTGATAATTCTGTTGCGACAGGCCCACTCATCTTATCTAGACGAAAAAATTCACTCATGTTTGGAATACATCTCTGGCGTTTGTAGGTTTTATACGCTCAAGATTTCCCATTTTGGTTGATATACTCATATGATGTTCCATATTCAAGTTTGTTTTCTGCGACATACACATCATTTGACTTAATTTACGTGACATAGTTGAATCGAAATAGACGAAATAAGGAGGCGCGATTATAGATCCTCTAGGAAAACACTAACCGTTCCTTTAATAAAGCCGATTGGGATTACCACTAACTTCTTAGTTCTTATTTAAATATTGAGAAAGGAAAATGTTTCTTGAGTTTAGATGTCGATGAAAATTAACCTAGTAGGCTAAAATACGATAATACGCCTATATTTGAAAAAATGCGCATATTATATTACTGTAGATAAATTCGTTTGAAAAAATGAATCAAATACCTTCTAGTTTGTAAGCGTATATGTTGTCTTAACTGGCGTCGAAAATGTACTTCAAGGGTAGCTCGATTAAGCTCTGTTAGTAAGTAAATTCTAGGAGCAAAGGTAAAGCAATTCTTGTGAAAATTGAAAGGCTGTAAATAAATATCAGACTCTTTTCTCGATAGTACAGTGCTACACTCCCATAGTGTCTGTAGATTTAGCTTCCGACAAAGCGACCAATCAAAATCAAGATAATTTAGGCTGCGTCTTAAGCACCTTAAATAAAAGCCTTTCAAATAATCGATTAAATATGCAAATACTTTGAAAGGGTTGTCAGAAGTGTGTACTAAGGTAGTAGCCTAAATATTGAAAGATGATATATTTCTTTTTATCTCTCTTGGATTTTATGAAAAAAGAACTACAAATTCACTGCCTTTCAAACTTTGCTTCGCTGGTTTCCAGATGACATTGATATGATGGAAAAATTAACCAAAACAAAAAACATTTTGGCATACTTATTATTTCTTTTTGCTGGATATGTAATAAATATTTAATAACAAAGTTATTAACCCCTCTAAGAAAGCCATTCTAAACAGCAACATTATCCAGCAAACTTTCAATAAAACGAAAGAGTAAGGGATATGAAATAAAGCAAGTACGAATTCTAGACGAATTCAGTTCAGTTACGTTATAAAAGGCTGAAGCTTACAATAACAAAAGAAAAGCCATATTTAATTCTTTCACCTGCATGACGCCTTCTAACCAATCATATTAACCTGAGCGTCTATACAATTATGAATTGACTCGCAGTAGATGCCTTGCCATTTACTATTTAGCATTTGTGTCGCCTCTGGGCTTTTTGATGTCTGGCAGCGCCCCTGTACCTCTAACAAAACAAGAAACGACGAAATCGCTTTGTTTTGTAGCCGAGTGCTGAAGAGAAAGTGGTCGCCGTTTCTTCATGTAAAAGGTGGGTTAAACACACAATCCGCCGACTCCAGAAACAAAATCTCTTGACTATTTTCTTAGAGGAATTTTTTTAAATCATCAGTTATATGTATTTTGAAATAGTTAACTTGCAAAGAACAGCCCAAGCGATGAAATTGTTGGAAATCTATATCGGTGATCATGTTGCTTCCCGCATGGCGATCCAACGAAATGAGACAATTCCAAAATTGACCTCAATAACAGAGTACAAATTCATTCTACGTTTTATTCGACCCACGGCATTTCAAAGGATTTTGTAAAAAAAAAAATTAAAAAAAAAAATTAAATATGTATTTCTCTAAATCTTGTATCATAGTCAGGATCGACTGTCAGAATATGAATTTTGTTCTTTATTAATCTGATTGTGAATCTTAAAATATATGCAAATTACCCAATACAGAACTGAAACGTCTGATCTGTTATTATCACGTTTCGCACGTTTTTGGTGCTAACATTTTTTTTTGCACTTTTACCCTGCTGAAACAGCTATAGTTCAAAGCATTTATTTTGTCTTTCTTTTCTTGTCTTTCTTTCTTTCTTTTATTTTTCCTTTGCAATAAGCAACTACCATTTGCAATTTTTAAATGCCCCAAAATCTACTTTCCCAAAGTAGCTCGAGTGGAGAATTTGCAAAGGTGACATGCCAACGATCTAATTTTTTGCTCAAATTAGTTTAAAAAGGCGCCCTTCATTTTCGTGCGCAAAAAGTACTGCTAAGGGTCTATATGATTTCCATATAAAAAGTAGTAAATAACATATAGTTAACATGAATCACTATTTTTCCTTCCTTTTTTTCTCCTGTTTTCCTATTTCCTTTTCCTTTTTCTCCTTTCTCTTCCTTTTTTGGCCTAGAAACATTACATGCTTTGTTTCAATAATATCTTAGGACAACTTTGCTTTTTTGTAAATATATTCGCACGTGAAACATATGCACTAAGAACGGAATTTTCCACGCCACTTATTTTTTCAATATATGTTGGTATGCGTATTAATATTCTACATCTATTTTCCTTTCTCTAAATGTAGGAGCGTCTACTCGCTGTAGCAATTTAGAATGGAGACCCCGATTTACGTGAACGGTACAAGCTCTTTTAGCGGGAAGAGTGTCTCGCTTAAGCGAGTTCTTAATCACAAGCAGGAACTACAAAAGGAGATCTCTGACCTAGAAAAGCTTCAGAAAACGTTACTTCAACAACGTCAAGACCTCGAGTTCCTCAATGAAAGTATAAAGAAATGGGCGCATGATTTTGACAAGATTGAGCGTAACAGCCAAGGTGTTCCTTTCGTTAGGAATGTCAAAGAAATTTGTTTTCAGATAGAAACTCATCTAAACGACATTCATGGGGATTTTTATTTCAGAATGCAAAATCTGGTCACTGCTGATGTTCCCTGCTTTCAACAAGTTTATGAAGCTCTCGAATTGTTGAAAAAACAAGTGTCAAAAATTTTGAACGATGACGCCGCTTACAAAGCCTCTTTTATCGAAGAAATTCGACAGCTTCTTGGTCGACTAACAGGAATCACTGATACTATGATGGATATTTATTTTGAGCAATAAATCCCCACAAAGGAAAAAGATATCAACCGATGCAAACTGTGAAGACGAATTGAAAATTTTCTTAACTGAAAAAAAGACATTTTCATATTGTAAGCTTATATGTTTCTAAGCCTTTGTCGTGTTCCGTTGACTGTATTTTATGTAATCAATTTTCCTGTAATTCCAATGAAAATGACAAACATTTATTTATATTTATTTCAGGAGTCCATCCTGTTTAGTTCATTTTTTCATTCAGATAGAAATAAGTTGAGAACCGAACTCTAGAAGTCTGAACTTTAGTGTACAGGCAGAAAGAAAATCTTGACCTCCTTTGCTCGGCTTGTTTGAAAACTAATTAAAATCACCATACTTGGCGTTTCACTCAAAAACTTAGATCGGTAAGATGCTCTACTTTTTAGTTATTATATAGAAAAATATTCACACTGAAAACATGTAATTTCTTGCAGTTCTAGGTTGTTGATAATTGTAGAAATGATGTTTTAGAAAGAACTCTTTGTGTTGTAAATTAATGACTGCTTATTGTATTTGGGCGAAATAAACTCCCAAAAATAATAAAGGTATAGTTAAACGTAGATAAAATAACTCTTTAAGTTGTGTGAACTCGATAGTGAGATGAACACAAAACTTCACTGATGACGATGACAATAAAAGTTTGTTAAAAGTGATATATGAGAGTATGTTGTCGTTTATTATGACGGGTGACTCAGATCGACAATGTTCGTGCACTACTTGAACCTCCTTATTGAAATAACTCGCAAATTAACACTACCTTCACAAACAAAAAAACAAATAAATCATTAATTTTTGTTTATTTTCGTTTGTTCAATATTTTTAAACTTACAATTTACAGAATTTGTTTTACTTTGCAGTTAAAGTGACATATTTTGTTTGCATTCAATTCTGTACTTGAATTTATACAATTCGATTTCTTTCGAAATCACAATGCGCTCATGTGTAAAATGACAAACAAAAAATAAATAATGAATGCAGATACTGAGCGAAGAGATCACAGACGTTCATCGAACTCTTAGTTCAATTAAAAGAAATTTCCTGATGACTATATATGGCAAGCTTTACCATGGTCATATTGTACAACAAATAATAGAATATTGTCTGGGAAATTTGAAATCAAACCAATACTTCGGCGAACAAATTCAAATACGTTTAAGTCAGATTCTTGTGCACCTGCTCGGATGCCTAATCCAATCATCTTACGGATTTGGAAATTCTGACCCAATCAGATGGCAGTCGCCGATTTGTCATATTATGCATGAAATTTGGGTGGGTCGATAGCGAAGATTTTTGGTCTGAAAAAATATTCTACTTGTATAGTGTTTCCGAAATCTTATGCCGGTGAAATAAACTAACTTGTTTGTGAAAATCCCAACGATACCAGGAGCTTTTGGTCTCGACTGTTAAGGTAAGCGTTTTAAACCGACGCATACTGTATATACTTGTTAATATTACTGTAACGCTGGTTTGTATGTAACCAATTTCATAGCTCTCTTCCTTAGCATCATGTATGATATTAAACTTTGAAATAAATGAAAAACCGAAAATTAAAACTTCTGCTATCCTCCTCATTCGCGGTATTGATCATGACTACAAACATAAATAGCACCAAAAAAAAGTGACATTTTACACATTTTTAAATTCAAGTTTGTTTTATTTTCGCTTTAGTTTATACGTGCAAAGATCGCAAATCTTTTGCTAGATATGCTAATTAAAATCAGCTGTTCTCGAAACGCTCAAAGAGCATGCCTGCAACATTCATCTTACCCATGCCACAATGCAGTTTCAATATTCTCGACCCCAGTCAACGCTTCCGACTCCGTAGTAATGGTCATTAGAGAAGAGCCGTGGGGTCGAGAATGCAGTTTCAATCTCCGTGTCCAGAGGCTGCGATCCGTTTGGTCAGCACCAGGGTTTTGAAAGCTCTGAGGACGACATCGATCTAGTTTTGTCAGTTTGCTCATGTTTTACTAATGTATTTATTCTCACCTTGTTTGGGAATGGGTGGAAGAACTCAAGGAAAATCTTGGCTATAAACTTTGGCATAAAATGCGCTTTCCTTCGACTTTAATTTGCAAACGTTGAATATGGTTTAGTTTTTAATACAATCGTGGGAAATGTTCGGACCGGACAGTCACTCTCTCTGCTTAGCCTTTCTAAATTTTGAGTTGTTTTTAAACTCTCAAAGGTTCTTGTATCGGCCACCTAAGCCGCGAGTACTGATGGCTTTGTCTTTTTTATAGGAATGTCGAAAGAAGGGATAAACGAGAATAAAGAACTTACTACCCGCATCGAGAAGTTGTCGATAACTTCAATCAACAAAAACACCAAGCTGTTCAAGTCACAAATAAGAGAACTGGAAAAGCAATATGATACAATGCAGCAACAACTAGAAGACCTGCATTTTATTCTGGATGTTGTCTTGAAATGGGACGAGGACTTCAAAAAAGTGGTGCGATTCAGCCAGGGCGTGCCTCATACGAGGAACACAAAGGAAATATGTGCCAATATCAAAACAGCCATGATACCAAGCAGCGAGTTTGACCGAACCGTTCAGATTTTGGTTAAGGAAGGGGTACCTTGCTTCAAGCGAGCCACTTCGCTCTTGGAAAAGCTAAAGTCGCGCCTCGACGAGAGATCGCCAAATGCGAAGTTCTCCGAGGAGATTCGCCAACTTCTCGGGGAATTGATTGGAACTTTGAGCACGATTATGAACTTCTTTTATGATCAAGAATCTTAGACTGTTGTCATGGTGATTATGATCCATAAATATCTCTGTTTTAAAGATTGTTTTGTATTAGTTTAAGAAATGAATGCTGTAACAAAAATGACCGGTTCGGAACTGTAAATGGTCAGTTGAATTACCTAAAAGGATGAGTACGAAGTTAACGTTAAATAATGCCGTTATTCAAAACGATCGCGAAAATAAAGAATTAAAACGTAATTACTTAATGCACGCTGACAACGCTTGCAACGCCGACTACTGGCGCTCTCATCCATCCACACTTGCCTGTCCAAATTAAATGGCTGGCATCACGTCACCGTTTTCAGCTAAATGGGGCAAAGGTTATTTTGAAAATCACTATATCAGCAATCACATTCACGCGATCACGAAACAAAAGCGGTTTCGACTGAGACTATTGTTAAGGCCCGTTTCAAACGTAGTGCTACTGCCGTGCCGAACTCAATTGATCGAATTAAATTCGACTTTAGCACGGCAGTAGCACGACGTTTGAAACCAAGTCGTGCTACTGCCGTGTAGCACGGCAAGTACACGGCAGTAGCTCGACTTGGTTTCAAACGTCTTGCTGCCGCCGTGCCGAACTCAATTCATAAATTATAAATACATTAAAATATATTTAAAAGTTTGCTAAACCGTTTCTTTGTTTTTGCGTTTTGTTTTTGGCAACAGCCGTTCCATTCGACTGTCATTGTGTGAATTAAATTCGACGTCTAAAACCAAGTCGTGCTAGTGTCGTGCTGCAGTCGAGCTAGAATAGAATAGAATAGAATAGAAACTTTATTAAAGTGTCAAAAAGCTACAGTCGAGCCAGCTTAGCACGGCAGTAGCACGACGTTTGAAACAGGCCTAAGACTCCTCGCCCTCTAATAGGAAGCCCCCCTCACTTTAAGTCCACCCGGAAAGTCAGCCCTCTCCTCGACTGCCCCCTTACCGTCTTATAACTGCTTATAGGCTCTTTAAAATTAATTTCTTGTGACGACCACCCACTTTTTGGGGAGACAGCTTTGAAATTTTTCCAGTAGTAAGTGACCACTTGACATATGTTCTGATCTCAACGTTCGCTGTGTTTTTACGACGCCACTTAAAGTATACCAATACCTTTTAGAGACAACACGGATCTTAGCTGCACGCAGTAAATTCTCCTTAAAAAAGAAATGTATCGGGAACTCTACTCAGAAAAAGACCCCTGTGGTTCGATTCTCAGTTATAGCTTGCGTTGTAGGCGAACACCCTCCAGAGGGGACCACTGAATCGTCGCACTTTAGGTGGCCTGGTGGTCGCTTAAGGAAGGTTCGACTGTAATTTACTATATTGTTTGATGTGAAACCCTACCTTAGACACTTAAAACAAAAGTATCTACTGTTTTCAGATTTAACCCCCTTTCATATTGTAGCTTCCCACCTATAATTATTTGTGAGCATGGAGGCCAAAAACATTGATGACAGTGCCCGATCCACGCCTTGAGATAAGAGGGGGGGGGGGGGGGGGGGGGACGGTCTCAAAACATTTATTCGGCCCTTCAGGCCTCAGTTCGGTCTAAAGGTCGGTACACACTAGGCGACAAGTTGCAGCAACACGTCGCAGCGACATATCACTCCATGTGTACAGGTCGGGCGACTAGTTGCAGCAACAAGGTGAGGCGACACGTCGCAGCGACAAATCGCTTCGTGTGTACTGGAGAATTTTTCTAAAAATCTTTGTCTCCGCAACAAAATTTTGTCGCTGCAACAAGTCGCAAAAAATCAAATCAGACTGAATCTGTGCGACTTGTTGCGGCGACAAAATTCTGTTGCAGCGACAAAGATTTTCACAAATTTCTCCAGTACTCACGAAGCGATTTGTCGCTGCAACTTGCCGCCTGGTGTGTACCGACCTGGATCCGCCACTAGATGAGAAACAATCTTTGAAAGACTAACTGATCTTCTCTTTAAAAAAAGTCTTCATTTTTGAGAGTTTTTGCCCCTATTTTTCTGTACAAGAAGAAGGGAATGCACTCAAATAACGCAGCTATGAAAAACAACTCTCTCTTTCAACCAGGCCAGTATCACTTGGTATGATATGGTCTCTATCCTGTGCTGTCTATCAATCCAACGAATAAAAATTATAGCCATAAAAAAAGGGCCTGTTTTAAACACCTGTTGCGTGGTGCTTTGTTCACTGGTTGCCATCAAAATATAAAGAGCGACAAAGGTGTTCCGAACCGCAGCTGTAGTGGCAACAAGCGTGACTTAATCTGACTAACAAATATGTTAATTTCTTGCATTTGAATAAAATTGTTATCTTTACTGATTTGTGTTAATCCCTATAATTATTGCATATTTCGCAGAACATAAGTCGAGTCCACAAGAATAAGCTGGATAATTACTAAAAGCCGGACTAGAGATAGGCTTAAACGAGGATAAGCAAAAATTCTAATTAGCTTTTATTATTTTACATTCTACATGTACATCTGCTGCGGACGTTTGTTGACCAGACAAAAGACTCACTATTTTTGTCTACTTGACCGAGAAACAATATTTAATTGATTACATTGTGATATTTTTTACTATACACCTGAAACGTAAAAAATCTTCCTGAAGTACTGGTGGTAGAGGTAGAACGAGCTGTCGTGACTTTATCAAGTTCAACTGACTAGCGTAACTGTCAAAATAGCGCGTGGATCCTTCCGCCGCCGCCAGTGGGTTGTCTGTTATCTTTGACACTAATCATAATTTGTCGCGGGTTCAATGAACAGGAACGAGCACAGACGAAGAAATGGAGATGAACTATCATTTGCTCTTTAAAATTCTGCTTGTTGGAGATGTAGAAGTGGGAAGATCTGCTCTACCACATCCCACAGCGTCTGAGACTCCCTCTTCGACGCCAAATATTGGAGTTGAATTCCTGAAAAAGACCTTAGAAATCGGTGAGTACAAAAGATGGAGCTGCGACACTATTTGTGCCTTTATAATGCCTTTGATAATGATTTACAAACAACTCGGCAATTCAGGCAACTACTTTTGCTCTACTTGTGGTTTTATTTGTATTTTTATCAGTTCGAATAACGAATTGCCCGGTTATGAGGAAACGCGAGTACAATAAAACAACAGTTGTTAATCAGACGGGCGGGAAGTTGGTTCGATAGCGGATGTGTTAGCGTTGCGTGTTTAGTTTACATGTAAAGATTAGTGACACCTCATGCATTTCTGGCATTTCTGAGTTCGCTTTTACAATCTCCAGAAAGAAAGAAAATCAAACTACAAATATGGAACGTAACAGGTCAAGAAAGGTAAGTCTACCAAATGTTTTATTTCCTATGAATTATATATTGCTGAACATCTAGCCAACGAGCTCGAGAGTGGACTGGGGCAAAAGTGGATGAACTAGATTGCGCAATGGCGATTTTTAACACAGGTCACCCAAGGTCAATTTAAGAAAACGATCGTGACTCTGGCGTCATAATCATGTCATTTCTTTATGATGATGTCATCATCAGCAGCATCATCATCAGCATCAAATCCTTTATTTAAAAACGATAAGAATTCAAAATTAATTGATGCACCCTGTCAGGTCGGGTCGTGCGATAAACAGAATAAAAGTTAAAATTAGATCACTGACAATACAAAATTAGAAACGACTGCCCTAAGAATGATATTGGTCAAGAAATTAAGAGGAGGCACAGAAAAAACTCTTCTTAAGGCACTTAACGTAACTTGCTCCCGTCATTTTTAACACGCGAGTTCCGGCTTCTTTTATAGCTTACTTTGCCTGTTACAGGCGTTCAAATAGTTGGGAGCGTCGTGAATTAAAGAGGGGAGGACGGGGGAGAGCGGCCAAGGAACGGTGTTCCCTCCCTCTCCTCTCCCTCCTTCCCCCCCCCCCCCCCCTTCGTTTTCAATTGTTACTTTGCGCCGTTCTCAACATTTGAAAACCTGGAACAGGCTACAGCTTCCTTTACTTGCAAGCTCGGTAGGGCACAATAGGGGGTATACTAGCCTGCTAGAAGTAATTTAACCTCGGTTAGTAACGTCTACGAAACATCGCCGAGATCCTTGTTCTCAGGTCCCCAACGGACACAGCGAATTACCGGAAGTGTGTTTCGATTTTCCTTTCATCCTGGGCCCAGTTGTTCGAAGGCCGATTAGCGCTAACCCAGGGTTAAATTTTAACCCTGGGCCGGGTTGTTCGAAGCTGGGTTAAGATAACCCAGAGTTAGTGCGAACTTTGAACTCAGATATTAGAGCTTAAAATTCAAATTCAGTTTAATTCTCTTTGCCTACAATTTGATGATTGGATACTCTAAAAAGAATAGAGAAAATTATCCGAGAGAGTGCTTTTGATAACAAGAAAAAGAAAGCCAGGTTAAAATTTAACCCCGGTTAGTGCTGACCGGCGTTCGAACAACTGGGCCCTTGTCTCTCTTTTTTTTTTTTTCATCAAAAGCATTTTCTCGGACGATTTTCTCCATTCTTTTTAGAGTAGCCAATCATCAAATTGTTGACAAAAAGAATTAAACTGAATTTTGCTTTTTAAGCTTTCATATCTGAATTCAAATTTCGAACTACCCCTTAACCCAGCTTTGAACAACCCGGCCCAGGTTGACAAATCGACAATTGCTTTTATTAACAGGCCAGTCATGGCCCGTACTCCAATCCTGGTAAACAGGTGGGGGCCCTGAGCAAGGATTTCGGGGCTGTTTCGCAGACGGACTTAATCAGAGTTTAGTTTCGACTGCGGGGCAGGCGAGGGGTATAACTTATACAAGAGGTTCTAAGTAACAGACTGACAGCCACTAGAACTAGTCATGAGAGAGATTAATAACGTTTATTATTCATTCAAAACATTTCCCCAATTCTGATTGGCTAAAAGCACAGGCATAATACACCATAACCAGTTACTGATGACAAAATTTGGAAGAATTTCGTGTTTAACGAGGAAATGACGTCAAAAATGCAGCCTTTTACCGGTTAATGCACCGTTAACCGAGAAGATCTGGGAACGAGGTTGAGTTGTTTTCGTTGTGAAAACTAAAATGGCAGACACTTCACTCGTTTCAAGAGTAAGGACTACAGCTGGAACTAGGCGAAATAATGGCTAAAAACATAGCAAAAACAGCAAGAAGACAACTCGGAGTGCGACACGTCTGCTATTTGGAGAATATTTGCGGAGCTGGACAAACCTAAACGTACACCATCGAAGATAAACTTAACATCGATTCAGGTAAGCATGTTTAAGCTATGCTTTTAAAGTGGGAATTATTTTGAATGAATAATAAAGCAATTAATGAATTCGGCTTTCGTAGGATATGAAGGATTAAGCAGATCTCGGAGGCCGAGGTGGATAGCACCCTCCTCGATCTGCCTATTTCTTCATATCCTACGTACGAAAGCTGAATTCATCAATTGCTAATTACGCCAAATGGCAAGCGTGAATTTGCACCACGTGACCAAGTTTAATTGTCGTTTGCTGTTAATTACTTATACTCAAAAATAAGTAGTTTCACGCCAGTTGTATCCATAAGAATTGCTCTGAGCCGTTTTTATCTGCTTAGTTTCTTTTCTGAAACATTCTCAACTTGAATCTGACGTTTGCCGTAAACGTGACTCTTAGTCTTTCTATTACTACGGGCTCCACTCTCGCGTAAATATAACTCAAAAATACTTTTTAAATTTAGCTCCCAGGCCTTGACTCCAAGTTACTACCACGGCACACTTGGCTTTATCCTCGTGTATGACATCACAGATGACGCATCTTTTAACCGCATCAGTAATTGGTTAAGCATCATCGAACAGAACGCCAGTGAAAAAGACTTTCAAAAACTACTGTTTGCAAACAAGTCGCGCTGCTGGTGCGAAGAGTTAAGGACAGTCACTACGGAGAGAGGAGAACTATATGCTCGAGAACATGGAATGAGATTTTTTGAGTCAGATAACCTGGATCAGGCCATAAGTTTGATAACACAAGACATCTTAAAGAAAGATCAAGAACAGCCCGCAATGAAACTGCTCTGTGACATTAATAAATAATTAATGATATTTTGAAATGTAGACTACGAGTAGTCCCCCATTCATTTTTCTCTCCCCGCCGCGTGTCGCCTTTTCTCGCGTGGGGTGATTTTCACGCGCGCTCGCGTTTCGCTCGCTCTACTATCCCCGAGGAAAAATGGGGGACTACTCGTAGTCTATTTGAAATGCAACGGATAGGTAGTGGTACCAGGTAAAAGGAAGATCTCTGTACCTATCAAAAACTATCTAAAGTAACTTGAAGGTGTTTTTATTTAACATCAGCGGCTCCTCATACTAGATATTAAAACAATTGTTAAAAAGACTTCTACAGTGGAACCTCGATACAATGAAGGGCCAAGAGACTGATAAAATGTATTCGCTATAAGGATGCTCTTTTCCATATATTTTACTATTACTGGGGTTAGCTAAGGAATATTTAACAATTATTCCTCGAGCCCGAATAGAGTCTGACTCAATAGCCCCGAGGTCGAAGTAGTTTTAGTAAAATCCAACTAGTTCGTCAAAAATATCGAGACAAAACAACTTTAGCTAGCAAAACGCTATTCAGCTGCCATTGTTTTGGTTTTCAAAGCCGGCGCTTTTGGCTACTAGCGGGCTATAACATATAGTCTAGTAGTAGCTCAACCAATCAGAACACAGCATTGATAATAGACCGCCATGCCAGTTGGATGTTACTAACGTTTGTTGTACCGAGAGCTTCGTTATATAGAGGTTCGCTAAATCGACGTTACACTGTACAGGGTCAGACCTTTACCTGAGAAAAAAAAAACGACATTTCACAATGGCACTAATGGTTTCCCAGCGAAATGACTTCCGAGAAACGAGCGTAGAAATTCCGTACTGATGACGCGTCACTATTCAGATCTCGGAAGTGCTTCTCATTGGTCGTGCGGCGTGGAAAATTTGTTTCAGCCAATCAGAAGCGCTACCCAAATCTGGGTGGTGACACTTCGTTAGAATGGAATTTCTGCGCTCGTTTCTCAGACGTCATTTGCGGGGAAACCACTAGTGGCGTAGTGAAATGCCGACTGTTCTCTCAAGCTATTTATTTTAAACATTGTTTGCCGGTGCAGTTTCATGTGTGAAATCATGAAGATGAATTCATTCCTTCATCTAAAAATACTGATGCATCAGTCAATGAAATTCCGGTCTCCGGAAAAAAGCAGGGTTTAAGCACGTCCAAAGCCGGGACTTGATGTACAAGTAACAACGCTAAATTTGGCCTTAAGAAGCGGATCAATTAAGAAAAAGTACGTCTGTTTACAGATGTTACTGAACTTATGTAGCAATCACAATGTTATATAGATGGAGAATGTCGCAATAAAAATTGTTTAAAAGGGAGAGGCAGAAATGACGTACAACATAAAAACTGGAAAGGAAAAATACTAAGGATATGGATTACAATAATTACGTCTGTTTAATCAGAGTCCATACACACCCTATTCCATAGGTAATTCGTCTCGAGTTATTTTTAGAATCGGGAGGCAGTTACCTCGCGCGCTGCGTGGATGTTTCGTGGAGGTTTCGCATGACTAAACGCCGTGCAAAACATGTCGGGCGAAAGGCAATGAAAGCGTAAAGAGATCGAGAGCATTTCTGAATATTGAAGCGAAATGAGTCGGCGCTCACCTGGGAAAACCCGTGAAATCAGTTTAACTCGAAGTTGTCTTAAGGTCTCGGTAAAGGAAAACGAGGTGCCCACAGTTAAAAAATTCTAGTCGCGCGAGTATTTTCGATACAAAGGCAAGTTATATATCAAATTAAAGCTAAAAGACTATTTTACCTTATAAAAGATTTTATTTTATCGAATTTCAAAAGGCGCTTAAGTTTTTTACTCTCGAACTCAGAGGTATCGAGTTTACTGCTGAAGCTCCAGCCCTTTCGCGTTGTTAAATATTCACTTCCTTTTTATTGAATCTGATTGACAGATAAAAGACCTAAAAAAGGGTGTGAGGAAATTTGCATATGTCTCGTATTAGCGGAATTATTGCATTTCAAACTAAAAAGTCGAATCTCGAGCGCGATTTACGCAAAGAAACTGACATAAAATGAGTTACAAAACGAAATCGGAAAATTCCTCACACCCTTTTTTAGGTCTTATCTGTCAATCGGATGCAATAAAAAGGAAGTGAATATTTAACAACGCGAAAGGGCTGGAGCTTCAGCAGTAAACTCGATACCTCTGAGTTCGAGAGCAAAAAACTTAAGCGCCTTTTGAAATTCGATAAGATAAAATCTTTTATGAGGTAATTTAGTTTTTTAGCTTTAATTTGATATATAACTTGCCTTTGTAGCGAAAATACTCGCGCAACTAGAATTTTTTTCTGCGGGCACCTCGTTTTCCTTTACCGAGACCTTAACCTCAGTGCTTTAATAAAATGAGAAATTGCGACGGTCTATTGAAACCGGTCGTCTGTATAATAAAGCAAGTAGGACGCCAAGTGTTATTTTTGTTGAATAATAAAAGACTAATAAAAGAATAAATATCAAACCAGAAATTTCTCTCTTCTAACTGTAAATTGTAAATGATCCTGAGAGAATATTCAGTCTGTTAAGGATTTTCCTGCTGTACTGTTAGCTCTATACAAGAGAGGAGGGGCGATTCTTTTTTAATTTCCGTTTCGCTGACACAGCTTTAGCAGAAATCACTCTTTAGTCGTTTTCGTCGACAAAGCGAATAGCAATATCGCTCTCCGCGTCTTGCGCCAGTTTTTTCTGCGTCAATTCGTGAAGGACGCGTGGCTCTGAGCGTGGGTCATCCACGCGGAACACATTCGCGCTATGTGATTGGCTGTTGTCTAATCCCCCTCGGGATCTGTGGTCTTAAAAATAACTGGAGACGAATTACCTATGGAATAGGGTGTGTACGGGGGATGCCTTTTCTGTTCCCTTTATCCTCTCTTGGTTTTGGTCAATGCATGCAGTAACGGGCGTGAATTGAAATTGGATGTAACAGCCGTAAATAGTAAAACACGACTGTAGATTAAGTGTGTGGTAAACTTCGCAATTGGGAATTGGGTGAAGGGTCACTTTCACAATATGCAAAATTTATAGGGAGTCATTTCTAAAAAAAAACTAGGATGAAATAAATTGGGGGTCGCCTTGAAAATCATGGTAAATTATTGTAATTATTTATTTGGGGGGTAGGAGTAAAGTTTTTAAACATTACACTTTACTGAAACCACCCCCTCCCCTAAGACGTAATAAACGCTCGGTCCATAATTTTGCGGACATTTCAAATTTCGAAAGCGCTAGAACCGACATAAAACAAAATAGATTTATAATAATCAGAAAATGCGATATCGCAAAGTGTGGCCCACCTAAGATTAACAAAAAGTAAAAAAAAAAAAAATGAAAAGTAACACGAATAGCAAATGTTAATTACAATGACACGAACAAAACGGCTTAGTCTCGAACGTTTATGCTCAAGTTCCATCTTATATGTAAGTTGTAACAAGGCATTTTTCGCCTTTTGTTGCCACAAGTTCTTACTCTCTATCTAAAAATGGAGGTGTCTCTGGCTAGAGCTTTGAAGTATGCAACTTGTTTCGCCTAAATATGTCGAAAATGATAAACAAGAGCCACTATAGTTCTTGAAAATATCATCTATAACTTTGGTTTTGCAATTCAACCTCTCGACCAAATTTGTTTTGCTAGTCGAAAGAAAATTTCTTGAATGCCATGTACACCAAAAATTGGCTTTCTAGCTTAACTCACTTAATTGCATATGCCTGAATTCAAAATATATCCAAGCAACCATAAAAAAGACAAAAATAACAGAACAAAAATCACCTACGTATGTGTTAACTTGATTTTCCCACCTTCGCTAGCATCAGGAAACGTAAAATTAAGCTTAAGAAGGCAAACAGATCAATAAACACTCGGAAAGTTTCGCTTGTATTGAAACTTTGTTTTTCTCCCAAACGTTACATCACAAAGTAAAACTGGCCGGACCAAGGACCACAAACTGTACATTGAACAAAGTGAGC
>OZ037775.1:65935716-65938216 GCA_964035525.1 Porites cylindrica
ACGAGTGTTGATAAAACGAATTTACGTTGAACTTGAAAAACAAATGTCAAAGTTGAAAAACGACTACTGCTATTTATAAAACGAATGTCAAACTTGAAATACAAATGTCGATTAAGAAAATGAATGTTGATTTGAATAAAACGAATGTCAAAGTTGAAAAACAAATGCTCAAAAGAATGAAACGAACCTCAAAGTTGAAACAACAAATGTTGAATCGGAAAAAAAACGAACGTCAACCTTGAGAAACGAATGACGAACTTTGAAAACGAATGTCAAACCTTAAAAACTAGCGGAATAGTTGAATTTTGATAAGAAAAACGCGAATTAGGTGTTACGTAGAAGGGGTTAATGGGAGTGGAGAATGCTGCCGTTGCTGTCGAAGAATCTTGCGTGCTTGATGTTAAGTCCGGAACAGCGCTGATTATTTCTTCCGGTCGTGTTCTTGTATTTAATTGTTCCTTAAAAGCCAGGTATCTGCTTTGCAACTAAAAGTATCGCTTAGCAGGGTCGTAAACACGATGCTGGAATGCTAGCTTTTTCATCGTCCCGAAGATCGTTTCGAGAAACTGTGTCATCTATGTTGCCCTGTATCTCTTGCATAGCTAGAAGAAGCTCTCACCCTTTTGAGTGCCACTGTTCAAGAGGACCAGCTGGTTTTTGAACAGCAAGTCTGCGATTGGCTTTCTGCGCAGCCTAAGAAATGTGAGCAATTACCGTTGCTAACATTCTCGACCCCAGAGCTCTTCTCTATTGCGCAAGCATGCGCATCCATGAGATCCGAAGCCTCGGGTGACGAGATTGCGTTACTAAACAGTTATAATCTCATTCCCAACACGGACGTTGGAGACGAGATTGTAACAGTTACAAACATGACAGCTACTGCGCTGGGACGTCGTCCTTGAACCAACCAGAGCTGTCGATCCGTGGCGCTGGTCAAAAGAATTGCAGCTCTGGGGACAAGAATGGGCACTGTAGTGAACAACAGACTGTAGCCCACATGCGCACAGCTGGCGGGTTATATGGGGTGTGTTCTTCACTTGTAATTCGAAACAAACACCCCTCCCCCATTGTTTTCTCGTTTTTACCCCTTACTTTACCAAACAAGAGCGCAGAGAAAAACGCACAAAAAAGTCGCCTGATTGGCGGGCTAAACAGAGCTCGTCACTGGGAACGTGGATTCATCATAAAGGAATACTGCCTTCTAGATTGAGCTTCATCGAACAGAACGCCAGTGAAAAAGACTTTCAAAAACTACTGTTTGCAAACAAGTCGCGCTGCTGGTGCGAAGAGTTAAGGACAGTCACTACGGAGAGAGGAGAACTATATGCTCGAGAACATGGAATGAGATTTTTTGAGTCAGATAACCTGGATCAGGCCATAAGTTTGATAACACAAGACATCTTAAAGAAAGATCAAGAACAGCCCGCAATGAAACTGCTCTGTGACATTAATAAATAATTAATGATATTTTGAAATGTAGACTACGAGAAGTCCCCCATTCATTTTTCTCTCTCCCCGCCGCGTGAGGCCTTTTCTCGCGTGGGGTGATTTTCACGCACGCTCGCGTTTCGCTCGCTCTACTACCCCGAGGAAAAATGGGGGACTACTCGTAGTCTATTTGAAATGCAACGGATAGGTAGTGGTACCAGGTAAAAGGAAGATCTCTGTATCTATCAAAAACTATCTAAAGTAACTTGAAGGTGTTTTTATTTAACATCAGCGGCTCCTCATACTAGATATTAAAACAATTGTTAAAAAGACTTCTACAGTGGAACCTCGATACAGTGAAGGGCCAAGAGACTGATAAAATGTATTCGCTATAAGGATGTTCTTTTCCATATATTTTACTATTACTGGGGTTAGCTAAGGAATATTTAACAATTATTCCTCGAGCCCGAATAGCGTCTGACTCAATAGCCCCGAGGTCGAAGTAGTTTTAGTAAAATCCAACTAGTTCGTCAAAAATATCGAGACAAAACAACTTTAGCTAGCAAAACGCTATTCAGCTGCCATTGTTTTGGTTTTCAAAGCCGGCGCTTTTGGCTACTAGCGGGCTATAACATATAGTCTAGTAGTAGCTCAACCAATCAGAACACAGCATTGATAATAGACCGCCATGCCAGTTGGACGTTACTAACGTTTGTTGTACCGAGAGCTTCGTTATATAGAGGTTCGCTAAATCGACGTTACACTGTACAGGGTCAGACCTTTACCTGAGAAAAAAAAACGACATTTCACAATGGCACTAATGGTTTCCCAGCGAAATGACTTCCGAGAAACGAGCGTAGAAATTCCGTACTGATGACGCGTCACTATTCAGATCTCGGAAGTGCTTCTCATTGGTCGTGCGGCGTGGAAAATTTGTTTCAGCCAATCAGAAGCGCTACCCAAATCTGGGTGGTGACACTTCGTTAGAATGGAATTTCTGCGCTCGTTTCTCAGACGTCATTTGCGGGGAAACCACTAGTGGCGTAGTGAAATGCCGACTGTTCTCTCAAGC
>OZ037775.1:65945716-66023216 GCA_964035525.1 Porites cylindrica
TGACGTCATCAAATTGTAAAGTCAAAATAGCCAGGTTTTACGAATTGTTATTAACACTAGGTTAAAGATAAGCAAAAAGTAAATCTTTCTACATGTTTACATTCCCTTAGCCTGTTTTATTTCGAAAATACAGCAATTTGAACCTCCCAGTTTTCACAGTGCGTGACACCAAAATAGGAATGCTGTCTCAGGAAAAAAGTCTCTGCTCTTGATTTTCAGCAGCATAACTATTTCAAGTATTAGAAGATATGTTTAGGCGCCCCTGTACTAGTTCTCGAGTGAAAAGAAAGAGCTTTTATAGAAAAAGTGAACTCCAGATGTTTTTGTTGATTTCCAGCGGCCATACTGGTGCACCAAAACGGTACACCAATATGGCGTCTCCATACAAAGCTCTACAAAGGTGCGTAAAAGGTTTCGGCAAATAACTGGGAAACTTTGGGCGCGGCCACAAAGACCTGAGACTTGAACAAATTGTTTATATATTAGTCTTTATAACATTTCATTTTCTTGGCTTCTTCCACTGGACGTTTCCAATTTATTTTTTTTTGTTTCGTGACAGTGAAACAAAAAATATGAACAATGAAAAACTACATTCTTAAAATGTCATCAAAAAATATGGTCGCGGTAGATTACGAGACGTGGTCATTTATTAGAGGTTCTAACTACAAAACTTGAAAATGAACATTTTCTTTTAATTTCACCTGCAAGAATATTGTTGCTCAATCCAGAACACCTTGGGTGTCCTGTGAACACTGAGTGTGAACACCACAATCTTCAATTCACACCTCTAAAGGAGATATCGAGAATCCCAATCCAGTTCATAAGCCCTTGATACACAAACAGGTGCCAACAACAACAATCAGATAAAGGATAGGAAAATAAACACAAATGGCTATAAACACGGCTAATGCATAGTTTTGGGAAAGAAACCTTTTGAGTTTGTGATGGCCATCAATATGCCAAAAGAGCATTTGGACTGGCTACTTTGTATTTTCTTCTTTCCGTTACGTGAAGTCATCTAAGCGCATTCAATTCGCGGCAACGGCTTTCTCTAACACGGGACTGCTGAATAACCAGTCCCCTTCCTTTTAAATGACTCCAAACCATTCGATAGCCACTGTTAGGGAACTCCTCCTTTTTACTTGGAACAATACCATCCAAGGTATCATCGTCGATGGTTGAAAATGAATGTGAAATTTCAAGGTTAAAATCTTTACGCCGCCTGTTGAGTGTAGCCCGAGAAATGCTCAACATACAAGTCATATCTGTTCCCTTAAAGCCGTTATACAAACTACAGGTTAACCGTTCTTTGATGACACGAATCTTACGCCTTCCTGAGGCACCAGTGTACTCTACATCTGGTTGAAATGAAAAGTTTTTTGCCGACTCCTCCATCTCCGTCACAAATCGACGACAGTTCCTAACTTTGTTATCCTAGCCTCCTCCACCATGTTGACTGAAGCAAGGCGTTCGGCATGGTGGTACAACAAGCATGCTGTCGATATTTCCGTCATCAAGGCTAGAGCGATCTAAAATTTCCATCAAAGACCGCACCCTCGAAAGAAAAGCTTCTCTTACGGTCGCCATTACGCTGGAGTCAGTCTCCCATAATTCACAGTGGGTTCACTTGACAATAAAACGAGTGTTGATAAAACGAATGTACGTTGAACTTGAAAAACAAATGTCAAAGTTGAAAAACGACTACTGCTATTTATAAAACGAATGTCAAACTTGAAATACAAATGTCGATTAAGAAAATGAATGTTGATTTGAATAAAACGAATGTCAAAGTTGAAAAACAAATGCTCAAAAGAATGAAACGAACCTCAAAGTTGAAACAACAAATGTTGAATCGGAAAAAAAACGAACGTCAACCTTGAGAAACGAATGACGAACTTTGAAAACGAATGTCAAACCTTAAAAACTAGCGGAATAGTTGAATTTTGATAAGAAAAACGCGAATTAGGTGTTACGTAGAAGGGGTTAAGGGGAGTGGAGAATGCTGCCGTTGCTGTCGAAGAATCTTACGTGCTTGATGTTAAGTCCGGAACAGCGCTGATTATTTCTTCCGGTCGTGTTCTTGTATTTAATTGTTCCTTAAAAGCCATGGTATCTGCTTTGCAACTAAAAGTATCGCTTAGCAGGGTCGTAAACACGATGCTGGAATGCTAGCTTTTTCATCGTCCCGAAGATCGTTTCGAGAAACTGTGTCATCTATGTTGCCCTGTATCTCTTGCATAGCTAGAAGAAGCTCTCACCCTTTTGAGTGCCACTGTTCAAGAGGACCAGCTGGTTCTTGAACAGCAAGTCTGCGATTGGCTTTCTGCGCAGCCTAAGAAATGTGAGCAATTACCGTTGCTAACATTCTCGACCCCAGAGCTCTTCTCTATTGCGCAAGCATGCGCATCCATGAGATCCGAAGCCTCGGGTGACGAGATTGCGTTACTAAACAGTTATAATCTCATTCCCAACACGGACGTTGGAGACGAGATTGTAACAGTTACAAACATGACAGCTACTGCGCTGGGACGTCGTCCTTGAACCAACCAGAGCTGTCGATCCGTGGCGCTGGTCAAAAGAATTGCAGCTCTGGGGACAAGAATGGGCACTGTAGTGAACAACAGACTGTAGCCCACATGCGCACAGCTGGCGGGTTATATGGGGTGTGTTCTTCACTTGTAATTCGAAACAAACACCCCTCCCCCATTGTTTTCTCGTTTTTACCCCTTACTTTACCAAACAAGAGCGCAGAGAAAAACGCACAAAAAAGTCGCCTGATTGGCGGGCTAAACAGAGCTCGTCACTGGGAACGTGGATTCATCATAAAGGAATGCTGCCTTCTAGATTGAGCTGGTCAATAAATCTAAAAGCTACACGCTGGTTATAAAAATGTAGAACCCGCGAGATAGTACACTTGTTACTATATATACCTCATCTCTTAAATGATTTTGAACAAAAACACGGGCCACAAGAGTTCCAATCATGAGACTTTTAATTTGAATACATACATAATTAAAGTTTTTGGTTCTTGTAGAGTTAAGCCCCATTCATACCAAAGCTTAAACAAAAAGCTGTCGAGTTAAACACAGTTTAAAATTGGTTTCTTTTAAATGCTGATTACGTTGTTCTTTAGTGATGGCAAATGTAGTACAATTATGTAACATGTACAAGTTAATTTGAATTCTGTGTAAGAGCCTGTGTTCTAGTTTTGACAGTTTTTCGTCACTGAATTTCTTTTTTCTTTTCAAGCCTTGTTTAAATTGGTGTGAATGGAGAATTAGCCAGATGCCTTATATCAAACTGAATATTTTGTAATATTTTCTAACAATTATTTCAAGATTTTACCATCATTGCAGCATTGTAGATTTCTTGTCGAACAATTGTTGTAAAGTGCGATTGGGTTCAAAAGGAAACGGCGTTAGTAAAAATCGTATTATTATGATTATTCTCTTAAGAATAAAAATCACAGCTAAAATTTTTGTGCAACGTTTCGACGTTGCTATAACATTATCAGGCGACTAAACAATACTTAGGGCTACCACTAAATATTCCTGGGGGTCATTTTCAAAGTATTGATTGGTTTTGGTCAATGCATGCAGTAACGGGCGTGAATTGAAATTGGATGTAACAGCCGTAAATAGTAAAACATGACTGTAGATTAAGTGTGTGGTAAACTTCGCATTTGGGAATTGGGTGAAGGGTCACTTTCACAATATGCAAAATTTATAGGGAGTCATTTCTAAAAAAAACTAGGATGAAATGAATTGGGGGTCGCCTTGAAAATCATGGTAAATTATTGTAATTATTTATTTGGGGGTAGGAGTAACGTTTTGATACAGTACACTTTTCTGAACCCTCCCCCCCCCCCCCCTCCCCTAAGACGTAATAAACGCTCGGTCCATAATTTTGCGGACATTTCAAATTTCGAAAGCGCTAGAACCGAGATGAACCAAAATAGATTTATAATAATCAGGAAATGCGTTATCGCAAAGTGTGGCCCACCTAAGATTAATAAAAAGTAAAAAAAAAAAATGAAAAGTAACACGAATAGCAAATCTTAATTACAATGATTAATTACAATGTTTATGCTCAAGTTCCATCTTATATGTAAGTTGTAACAAGGCATTTTTCGCCTTTTGTTGCCACAAGTTCTTTCTCTCTATCTAAAAATGGAGGTGTTTCTGGCTAGAGCTTTGAAGTATGCAACTTGTTTCGCCTAAATATGTCGAAAATGATAAACAAGAGCCACTATAGTTCTTGAAAATATCATCTGTAACTTTGGTTTTACAATTCAACCTCTCGAACAAATTTGTCGTGCAAGTCGAAAGAACATTCCTTGAATGCCACGTACACCCAAAATTGGCTTTCTTAACGCACTTAATTGCATATGCCTGAATTCAAAATCGCTGATTTTTAATTTTAACAACGGCATCAGTGACTTAACTTAAAAATTATTGCGTTATTTGATTATTTTTGCCCTTGAGAAGGAACGTTCCATGAAGGTACAAACCAGCTGCCTATTTTATTATATACACGAGTGTTTTACTGGAAAATATACCGCTCGTAAAATTCATAAAAACTACATCCCGGACCCGAGTGGTTTATTTTCCATAATCTCACACGTGAGTTTATCGATGACTTAATCTCGGTCATTTCCCTCTATTATTTTATCGATGTCATTTTGTCTATAAAATAAAAAGAACATTACACGGCGGCTTCAAGATATGAATTTTATTTTCTCGTGGCAAAAACAATATTTTACGGACGAGCGCAGCGAGTGAGTAAAATATAATGTTTTGCCACTCGAAAATAAAATTTAGATCTTCGCGCCACCGTGTAATATCCTCTATATTATAGGTGGTTTTCACGTTACGTCATCGTCGCCATGCTGGTGGACGGTAAACAAAAGATCACTCATCAGCTTGCTTTGTTTGTCCACCAGCATTTGTTCATTTCACCATTGCTATTTGTGTCTCACGGGACTCCATGAAAAATACCTATAACGTATTTATTTTACCCTTTTGGCTTCTTTACGTCAGTTACTTGAGTTACGGACAAAATGATAGCGCGACCTTTAAGAGTAGCATTTGTTTTACTGTTGGCTCACGTCGTATTGTTATATGTTGGAAAAAGCAAACATCCCTCTGAGTACGCAGGTATCTTTTCAGCTAAGTTTTCGACTCGCTTGAAACAGGAGGCAAATGTTGAAGAATCAGTGGAGGCAGCCGCAAAGTCTAAAAGCCCCTTAGATGAGTTTGAAGTTTATCTGCGATATACTTCGTCAATTAAACAGTTTCCTCTTCAAGCTGAAAGTTGGGTCCTACGAAGCATGTCGTTATTTTGGCCGAAGAATTCAAAAGTTGTTGTCGTCTTAGATAAAGAAAGTGAAGAAGACAGAAAATACGGTTCTACACTGAATGAGACAACGCAGAATAAAAAGCTAGATTTACGAGTTTGTTACATGGAACCGTATCCTCAAGAGATGATTCATCACTGGGGGAAGATGCGGATGTACATGGACATGATGCATGCTGATTTATGTACTAATGCCACGTATGTTGGTCTAGTTGATGTAGACACACTTTTCACGACAGCAGTTACGCCAAGCTTAATTCTGGAAGATGGGAAACCTGTGGTAACAGGAAGAATCGGAGACCCTAGAATTCCTTGTTGGATTGAAAGTGCTGCCTATATACTTGGTCGAAAGCAAGCCATGCAGTGTATGCATTATTTCCCCGTGACATTCAAAACGGCACATATCAGAGAATTTCGTCAGTATGTGGCTCAATAGGCCATTTTACAGTTGTGTATGGAAACGAGACTGAGGGTGACCTTGTTTTGATACAAACCTTTCTGCTTTATTATGTAAGTCAAGTTATTCTTATGCTAACTATTATTTTTCAAGAACAATTTCCATAACAAAGCAAAGAAGGTTTGTATCAAAACAAGGTCACCCTCAGCCTCGCTTCCATCCATAACTGTAAAATGGCCTATTGCACGGTAAAGACTTTAAACAAGTTATTTCTGAAACAACCCACAAACTCAAAATTCGTTGGTCGTGTTACTGCCATTATAGTACCATGTGCAACTATATGTGGTACAACCACAGAAATGAATACGCATGGCATTTGCAGTATGTCAAACCGACTCGTCCCGCATTAGACGCCTCGGTACCGTATGACTATTTCTTCACTGAAGTCAAGCCAGAGGAAAAGATACCACATCTACGTTCTTCGATACACGTACGCCACTTCATGCTCAATGGAAAATACATGGATCCAAGAGAACCAACGGCACGTTTCGTCAATGACACATTGGTTGAAGGCCTATGTTATTCTTTTGGAATAAAACTCTGTGGCGATCTATGCAGGGAATATAATCAAAGTAACATTCATGTCAACTTGTTCAATTTCGAAAACTATGATTGGTTATGGGATAGTCGCTGTATGGAAAAACAAATCGCGCATTACAAAAATGTCGCAGATCTTTTCAACAAAACGTTTTTCTATATGGACTCGAGTGAGGAAATATGTCGAACTATAGCATCTCTTAAATCGTAAAAACGCCAGTGTAATTATAACCAACCAGGAACGGATGCAGGTAATTGAAGGATTTTCTTATACTCTCTTTTCAGTAATAGATTGTCTTCACAGTGACGTCATCAAATTGTAAAGTCATTTACACTAGGTTAAAAATAAGCAAAATGTAAATCTTTGTACATGTTTACATTCCCTTAGCCTGTTTCATTTCGAAAATACAGCAATTTGAACTTCCGAGTTTTCACAGTGCGTGACACCAAAATGGGAATGCTGTCTCGTTGGAAAAAAGTCTCTACTCTTGATTTTCAGCAGCATAGCTATTTCAAGTATTAGAAGATATGTTTATGCGCCCCTGTACTAGTTCTCGAGTGAAAAGAAAGAGCTTTTATAGAAAAAGTGAACTGGAGATGTTTTTGTTGATTTCCAGCGGCCATACTGGTACATACAAAGCTCTACAATGGTGCGTGAAACGTTTCGGCAAATAACTGGGAAACTTTGGGCAGGGCCACAAAGACCTGAGACTTGAACAAATTGTTTATATATTAGTCTTTATAACATTTCATTTTCTTGGCTTCTTCCACTGGACGTTTCCAATTTATTTTTTTGTTTCGTGACGGTGAAACAAAAAATATGAACAATGAAAAACTGAATTCTAAAAATGTCATCAAAAAATATGGTCGCGGTAGATTACGAGACGTGGTCATTTATGAGAGGTCCTAACCACAAAACTTAAAAATGAACATTTTCCTTTAATTTCACCTGCAAGAATATTGTTGCTCAATCCAGAACACTTTGGGTGTCCTGTGAACACTGAGTGTGAACACCACAATCTTCAATTCACACCTCTAAAGGAGATATCGAGAATCCCAATCCAGTTCATAAGCTCTTGATACACAAACAGGTGTCAACAACAACAATCAGATAAAAGATAGGAAAATAAACACAAATGGCTATAAGTGACGGACCATTAGAAAACTTATGGGGGGGGGGGGGGGGGGGCGGGTGAAGTACAAAAAAAAATTCGCGCAAGGGAAAATTAAATGAAAAAAAATTCTTGCACGCCAATTAACCCTAAAAAATATTCATGCTATGGCCTAAAAACATTCATACAAGGAATTTCATAACGAAAAAAAATTCCTGCAGCTCGAGAATTCCCCTCCCCCCCATTACTTTTCTAATGGTCGGTCCCTAAACACGGCTAATGCATAGTTTTGGGAAAGAAACCTTTAGAGTTTGTGATGGCCATCAACATGCCAAAAGAGCATTTGGAATGGCTACTTTGTATTTTCTTCTTTCTGTTACGTGAAGCCATCTAAGCGCATTCAATTCGCAGCAACGGCTTTCTCTAACACGGGACTGCTGAATAATCAGTCCCCTTCCTTTTAAATGACCCCAAACCATTCGATAGCCACTGTTAGGGAACTCCTCCTTTTTACTACCTCATAGTCTCTTGACTTCGTACAATACCATCTAAGGTATAATCGTCGATGGTTGAAAATGAATGTGAAATTTCAAGGCTGGTGTCCCCAAATTAGTAAGGGATTTGTTCCCTGGCTAGACGGTTTTTGACACTTTAATAAAGTTTCTAGTCTATTCTATTCTATAGGTTAAAATCCTTACGCCGCCTGTTGAGTGTAGCCTGAGAAATGCTCAACATACATGTCATATCTGCTCCCTTAAAGCCGTTATCCACACGACAGGTTAACTGTTCTTTAGTGACACGAATCTTAGGCCTTCCTGAGGCACCAGTGTACCCTACATACGGTTGAAATGAAAAGTTTTTTGCCGACTCCTCCATCTCCGTCAGCAAATCGACGATAGTTCGTAACTTTGTTGTCTTAGCCTCCTCCACCATGTTGACTGAAGCAAGGCGTTCGGCATGGTGATACAACAAGCATGCTGTCAATGTTTCCGTCATCAAGGCTAGAGTGATCTAACATTTCCAAAAGGTCTTTTTACAGCCTCTTCGTACTGATTTAAAAAGATATCAGTTTGCCCGGGATAAATTTGCTTGGCCAGAGTCAAGATTTGCAATTTGTCTCGTGGGTTCTTGAATAACACTAATTAGTAAACTCCAACTAGTGGTCTATTATCAATGCTGCGTTCTGATTGGTTGAGCTACTACTAGGCTATATGTTATAGCCCACAAGTAGCGCAAAGCGCCGGGCTTTTTGGCGGCAAAAATGCTTAAAGTCTAGCTTTAACTAGCTAAAGTTGTTTTGTCTCTATATTTTTGACCAACTAGTTGGATTTTACTAAAACAATTATTCCTCTCGCCCTCATGGTATGTGAGTCAATAGCCCATTCGGGCTCGAGGAATAATTGTTAAATAATGACTGTTTAGGCTAATGCTGCGACTGCCTTTCCCCTGATGGAAAAGATTCTGCACGATATAAATCACGCTTAGATTGCGATTATGAGAACCACGAGTAAACAGATTAACAATTCGCTTGTCTTTACTTGCGTCAATCATCTGATCATCAAACACGATCAAATTCCGTTTGTTCACATCAAGATAGGAATCCTGCTCCAAAGTCGTAAGAATTCTCTTGACGAATTCAATGTGTGCCATGGCCACTAGCATTTCTGTATACGCAGACTGCCATTGTGAATAACACCAGATGATTCTCTCCGGGGGAAGGCAAATTGCCTCTGAAGCTTTCTGTAAAAGAGATCGAACCCAGGCCGTTTTTCTGGACTCGGTCATTCCAGCAATCATGCAGGTGAAAGGATGCTCGCAGCGAAACCGCTGACATTTTTCTTGAAGGCATTAGAACTGTTTGTAATGGGATGAGACCAGCATTGCGGTGTTTAGACATCAGGTGCCTTTGCATGCTATCCTTTCTACTAAACGATTTTTCGTAAAGGGAAAAAAACCAACTCATGTCAACTCCTCAGGAGCAGAATGTAGACTGAGAAAAAGGTAGAATGTTGCGCATTTATATAGGTTTACGTCACCACCATCACCAGCATCACCACATTTCTATAGTTTTTTCTCCTTTAACACCACCACATTTCCATTGATTTCTTCCACTACCACCACATTTCTCCACCACCACCACCACCACATTTTTATTGCTTTCTTCCACGACATTCAATAAAAGACTGCAAAGTACTATCATTAGTTTATTTTGTAGCAATGTCTCGTGTAGTGAAGAACAATCGTGGTTTTCTCCAATTGTTAGCTGTTTGTCCAGCTCATCAGCGCCAGTTTCTCTTCCGGACCGTCACTCCACAATAACTGCATGCATTAGTCCAAGTCTTATACAATATACTTAAGGAATACATTCCCATCCCCAAAGAAAATGAGCGGAAATTGTTGTCATATGAAGATTCTCTATTAAACCTTGCAGAAACAGCGGTCCCTTACAAGACAAAGAAGCCAATCCTTGTACAAGAGGGTGGTGGTTTTATTCAAGACTTACTGGTCCATGCTCTTACAAGCTTAGGATTTTTTATGCTATAAAAGAAAATACACTAAAATCTCCTCTCCCCTAGCCCCTTAGGAAGGCCTGATACTCAGGCTAATTCGAAGCCTGCCTTCCACCTGTACTGATTGAAATGAAGAGAAAGATAGATTTTGTTGATGAAGAGCACGACAATGAAAATGAAGAGGGCCGAAGTCTTGATGATGAAAGCAAGGATGAAGAACCAAGAATTAAAGATGTTTTGATTAACCTTTCCTATGCGGTGTCTAACGACCGTGCTTCTTATTTCTTGCATGGCATGGCCACTTCCAGAGATATTCTATTCTGGACTCCCCGCGGACAGTTACTTCGAAATAAACGCATAATTCCCGTGACAAACATCGCAGAGCTAGTCGAATATGTACTATTACCACATAACGATGACGTTACAAAGCTTCGTGCGCTGAATACCCTTCTAGATATACTTGCGGAGTTAGGAGTCGATAAGGGCGTAATCAAGAACAAACAGGTCCTAAATGATTTGATAGAAAACGAAAAAGGCTACCGAAATGGAGAAAATACTTAATTACTTTTAATTGATCCCTGTTAAGTTATTGATTGTTTTGTGTTTTTAGAATAAAAAGTCAAGGCTGTAGAGCCAATTTATAAGCAAATGACGGCTTGTTAACTCGCATAATTAACTGACTAACGGCGCTGCTTGCTAAACTGTCAAATGGACCTTATGGTGTTGTGACGTCATTACTAGTACTTGCCTGAACGTAGTTAGCATAAATTAAACAAGTTTCCCGCGCATTTTATTCATGACCTATTTATTAAATTTTACTCCCCACTTTTAACCCCCCCCCCCCCCCCCCGCCCCCAGAAAGAGGGGTATAATTCTGTTCAGACACCACTACTCAGTGAGTAATCTTTACTCAGTATTTCTGCTTAAGTCTACTCACTACAGGGCTCAAATAACGGACAGCAGGTCGCCGGTCCTGATGACCTGCCAAATATTTTTTAGCCCGGACAAACCCCGATTTTGGCTGGTCAAATAATGAATACTACCTTATTAGAGGAAATTAACGGTCCATGAAATTAAAGTATTGGAAATTAACGCGAATTTAATGGAAAACGCGAAAGAGGAGGTAGAATTTCTAATAAAGGAAATTAACACGATTAAGACACAGCTGGTGGCCGAAATCAAAGGAGAAGATATTGACATTTCTTCTGATAGCGACAACGATGAAGATGAACTCGAAATATTGTAAAATTTCGCCTTAGCTTTTGTGAATGATGAAAAATAAAGGGTAAATGGAAAGAAAGAAAGCTTGTAGTTAATGTGTTTTAGGTGTCAAGAATGTCTGGACAGCTTCCAAAATTGGGGTTAAAATACTGGAAATTAAAAGCAGAAATTAACGCTGCACTTAATTAACGTCTTAGTTAACGCTCAACAAATTAACGCGACTTAAATTAACGCGAATCTTAACAGTTCGCGTTAATTTCATGGAGCGTTCATTTCCTTTATTATTCATTCAGAATATTTCCCCAATTCTGAAATTCTCCCGGAGAGTGTTATCCACCTCGGCCTTCGGCCTCCGTAGATAACACCCTCCTCGATCTGCTTAATTCTTCATATCCTACTCAGCCTCATTCATTAATTGCTAAATAATAACTAAAGGTATCATTTTGTTTTTTGCCCAATGGAATATCGAATTACGCTGGCAATAGATCGTTGTAGTGCATTGACTTTCAGCTTTTTGGCGGCAAGTTGGTGAAAAATTCGTTCACACCAGTTCGTGAGTTCCTTTCCGCGGTTTTTGCCCTTTTTCATGTCTGTTATACCCTTAGTGTCATCGTACGGCGGTGTCTGAAATCCCCAAGGTTCGTTCGTCTCATATCTGCATATCGGTAAAACTTGATCTTTTTCCTTGCGGCCGGCACTTAATCGAAAGTCTCCTCTACAAAGAAGAACAACGCTAAATATTTTCGGTAAAGAAGTTGATTTGGGGGGAATCTGTTCCACAAACAGCGCGTTTATCATCAGAAGTCAATAAATACAGTGTCAATATACAGCAGAGCTTTCGTTTGGGTCGTCGCGTAACACTTTATCGGCAAGGGCTCATACGTCAACAGAAATTTGCATAGAGCTGTTTACAAGAAGGAGGGATACAGGGGAGAGACAACGTTCGTTCTCGATTAGCGTAAATTTTTATCAGACTATTCTGGAATGGAGGCCGCAAACGAGATTCATGTTCGACATAAAGAAATTATTATAAAATCTATGTGCTAAGATTTATTCCCGGAGAAACAGCAGGGGCACCCAACGAGAATATAGTTCAAAACCACTTAAACATAGCATTATCAAATGTATTTTAGTATTTAAACCGTAGATATACGCATATTTTTATCCCCTAAAAATTTTTCATCTGTTCGGATTTCCTAGCTGAAAGTCTAGTGATCCGAAAATTGTAGGGATCAAAACTTACCTTTTCGAAAATTTTAGCCAGAAAATAGGCTCCCGAAAATTCTAGGTGAACTTTTTAGGGTAAAAATTAGTTAAAAATGGGCAAGTATAACATTTTTTATTTGTTCGAAAATCTTAGGAGAGGCATGCAAGCAAGAAATTTTACAACAAATGTTCCGAAAATTCTAGATCTCAAATCGTCTTCCGAACAGATATTTCCCCGAAAATTGTCGTTGGATGCCCCTGAAACAGCCCCGGACGACCTATTGAGAATTGCGATCGATTTGCCCAAATTCTGTCGAAGTTGATTTTCACAATCCAGTCTAACAAGTAGATGTGAAACGTTAAATGGACAACCAGTTAGCAATCCTTTAGTGCATTTTTTCCCAAAGGCGGTCACACTATTGATTTTAGCACAAGCAGAAAGCACAGTACTACCTGCTGCATCGTTGCGTCACTCCACATTTCAGTTTGTTGTTGTTTCGCTTTGTTGCGTTTCATTACGACATGACGACAGATAGATAATCTTTATTTATCCACGGTACAAAATTCGTCAGCTTTAAAAATGCCTAATACTAATATAATAAAAATATTTAAATAAAAAAGCTGCTTTCCACGAATGCCGTGCCTTACAGTTCTTTGAGTAATCGTTTAAATTGCCCAAGGGACTCTGCTTCCCTTAAGTTACAAGGAAGACTGTTCCAGAGAATGGCGCCACTATAGCTGAAGCTGTTTTTGTAATAGTTTGTGCGCGGTAATGGAACATTGAGTTTATTTTCAGAGTCCCTTAGGTTATATGCGACTTCTCGCCTTTCAAATTTAGAACTAAGATAGTTTGGAGCCAACCCGTGCAGAGACCTGTAAACCATCGTAGCTCTTTGAAATTGTTGCTGGCAAGCTAGGTTTTTCCACCCTAGAAGTTTAAAAAAGGTGACCAGCGTCTACGTCATAGCTTGAGTAGGTCAAAACACGGGCTGCTCTGTTTTGTAGCTTTTGAACCTTATTCCGTAAGGTTATCCCACAGTTTCCCCAAACAATGTTGCAATAATCAAAGTGTGGCTGTATTAAAGCTTGATATATTAGTTGTAAGGTCGCCTGAGGGACAAGGTGCCTTATTCGTTTTATGGCCCCAATACCAGTTAGCGACTTTCTTTGTTACTTTCTCGATATGGCCACTCCAATCAAGTCTGTCATCGATGGTCACTCCAAGTGATTTTGCAGTAGTGACCTGGCTAACTTCAAAATCATTAATTGCAAATGTCGGGAACAATGTGAGAGTACTTAGCCTCTGCCTAGATCCGATAAGTATAAATTCGGTTTTAGTCATATTTAGAGTAAGTTTGTTTGCTCTCAGCCAATTGTGAACATTTTCTAAATCTTGATTTAGATGCAACTGAATATTGTCTGCATTATCACCTGCGTACGTAAGGTGGGTGTCATCAGCGTACATCCTCGGCTCACAATTTGAAAGACAGTTTGGAAGATCGTTGATGTATAACAGAAATAATAATGGACCTAAAATCGTCCCCTGGGGAACACCACAACTTAATAAACAGCTTTGAGAGAGCGATCCGTTGATGGAGCACATTTGAGTACGATTCTCTAAATACGACTTAAACCATTGGTGCGCGTTACCATATATGCCGTAATTGCTTAATTTTGATAAAAGGATCTCATGGTCAACTGTATCGTAGGCCTTTTTGAGATCTAAGAAAACAACGGCGTTGATTTTACCGCGGTCAATATTGTACGCCCAAGTGCCCGTGGCCTCAAGGAGAGCCGTGACAGTTGAGTGAATAGCGCGAAAGCCTGATTGATATTTACAGATTATATTGTGCTCTTCTAGGTAGGCATATAATTGATCATAGACGATTCTTTCAAAGACCTTGGCCATAACTGAGATCACCGAAATTGGACGATAATTGTTTAAGTCGTCCCGATCGCCTTGTTTAAAAAGTGGGGTGACCTTTGCGCATTTCCAGTCATCCGGAAATATGCCTTGACTTATTGACATGAAATTTATTGCGGCTTTCTTTTTTCTTTTAAGTCTTTAGTGCAAAGCAGCAAAAAAAAAAAAAAAGAAGTCACTACAGAGCGTTATAGAGCAAAACGCACTGAGCGACAACTTATGGAAAATATTACAAAATGTTCGTATCCAAAAATGACCGGCCATGAGACGAGAGTTGGACCGGTCAAGTCCACGATCAGGCCGGACATTGTCCGTTGACCGGCCGTTACTGTTTAGGCCCTGCACCATAATGAGTCATTATGGATGCAACGATTTACTCAGTTTACTCAGCTCTTTTTACTGTGCAACTTCGGGAAAATCGACTTTTTACGAAGGGGATGTCACTATACGCATATTGCCCTCAGTTGAATGCACAGGTGATCCAAACTCACGTTACGAGGGAAGGGTGTAATGTAATTTACATACCATAGGTGACGCGCCGGTGTCGCGTTACAGGCGACCGTTGAAAATATAAGAGACTTTGTATGAGAAATATATTACTGAGATCTGTGAACGCTAAACCTTACTTTTTCTTAAATGAAATGAGTAAAAAAGACTTACCTGCAATGTACTCCAAGGCGTTTTGGTGTCTGTTTGTCGTTTTACTAAAAACCAGTAAACGACAATCAAACACCAAAATGCAGTGGAACACATTGCAGGTAAATCTTTTATATTAATTTCATATAAGAAAAGGTAAGGTTTAGCGTTATTTAGCGTTCGCAGATCTCAGTAATATATTTCTCATACAAAGTCTCTTATATTTTCAACGGTCGCCTGTAACGCGACACCGGCGCGTCACCGATGGTATGTAAATTACATTACACCCTTCCCTCGTAACGTGAGTTTGGGCCACCAGTGTTGAATGCCGGTACAATGAGAGCTCCTCGTTTAAGCGAAGCATTATTTGTTTTACCGATGGTTTCCGTCGTATCGTTATATCTTGTATGCACATGGTTATATCCTCCACTCTCTGAGTATGTAGTCATCTCTTCAGCAAAATTTTCTACTGGAGTGAAAAAATCAAATGTTGAAGAACCAACGGAGTCAGCTGAGAAGTCTAAAAACACTTTAGATGAGTTTGAAGTTTATCTACGATACACTTCGTCAGTTAAACAGTTTCCTCTTCAAGCTGAAAGTTGGATCTTACGAAGCATGTCATTATTTTGGCCGAAGAATTCAAAAGTTGTTGTTGTCTTAGATGAAGAAAGTGAAGAAGACAGAAAACACGGTTCTACACTGAATGAGACAGCGCAGAATAAAAAGCTAGATTTACGAGTTTGTTACATGGAACCATATCCTCAAGAGATGATTCATCACTGGGGGAAGATGCGGATGTACATGGACATGATGCATGCTGATCTATGTACTAATGCCACGTATGTTGGTTTCGTTGATGTAGACACACTTTTCACGACAGCAGTTACGCCAAACTTAATTCTGGAAGATGGGAAACCTGTGGTAACGGGAAGAATTGGAGACCCTAGAATTCCTTGTTGGATTGAAAGTGCTGCCTATATACTTGGTCGAAAGCAAGTCATGCAGTGTATGCATTATTTTCCCGTGACATTCAAAACGGCACATATCAGAGAATTTCGTCAGTATGTGGCTAAATTGCACGGTAAAGACTTTAAACAAGTTATTTCTGAAACAACGTTAACCCACAAACTCAATATGCATAAGTCGTGTTACTGCCATTATAGTACCATGTGCAACTACATGTGGTACTACCACAGAAATAAATACGCATGGCATTTGCAGTATGTCAAACCGACTCGTCCATTGAACGCATCAGTACCGTATGACTATTTCTTCACTGAAGTCAAGCCAGAGGAAAAGATACCACATCCACGTTCTTCGATACACGTACGCCACTTCATGCTCAATGGAAAATACATGGATGCAGTAGAACCAACTGCACGTTTTGTTAATGACACATTGGTTGAAGGCTTATGTTATTCTTTTGGAATAAAACTCTGTGGCGATCTATGCAGGGAATATAATCAAACTAACATTCATGTCAACTTGTTCAATTTCGAAAACTATGATTGGTTATGGGATAGTCGCTGTATGGAAAAACAAATCGAGCATTACAAAAATGTCGCAGATCTTTTCAACAAAACGTTTTTTTATATGGACTCGAGTGGGGAAATATGCCGAACTATAGCATCTTTTAAATTGTAAAAACGCCAGTGTAATTATAACCAACCAGGAACGGATGCAGGTAATTGAAGGATTTTCTTATTAAGTCTCTTTTCAGTAATAGATTGTCTTCACAGCGACGTCATCAAATTGTAAAGTCATTTACACTAGGTTAAAAATAAGCAAAATGTAAATCTTTGTACATGTTTACATTCCCTTAGCCTGTTTCATTTCGAAAATACAGCAATTTGAACTTCCGAGTTTTCACAGTGCGTGACACCAAAATGGGAATGCTGTCTCGTTGGAAAAAAGTCTCTACTCTTGATTTTCAGCAGCATAGCTATTTCGAGTATTAGAAGATATGTTTATGCGCCCCTGTACTAGTTCTCGAGTGAAAAGAAAGAGCTTTTATAGAAAAAGTGAACTGGAGATGTTTTTGTTGATTTCCAGCGGCCATACTGGTGCACCAAAACGGTACACCAATATGGCGTCTACATACAAAGCTCTACAAAGGTGCGTGAAATAGCCTGCGTAGCAAGCGTTTCCAATCGAGTTATTGCGCGAAAGTTAGAGCCGTCATTAATATTTTTTTGCTCTTGTCTCAGCTTTCTAGACGAACCTCGCCAGGAAACGCTTGCTACGCAGGCTATGCGTGAAACGTTTCGGCAAATAACTGGGAAACTTTGGGCGGGGCCACAAAGACCTGAGACTTGAACAAATTGTTTATATATTAGTCTTTATAACATTTCATTTTCTTGGCTTCTTCCACTGGACGTTTCCAATTTATTTTTTTGTTTCGTGACGGTGAAACAAAAAATATGAGCAATGAAAAACTACATTCTAAAAATGTCATCAAAAAATATGGTCGCGGTAGATTACGAGACGTGGTCATTTATGAGAGGTTCTAACCACAAAACTTAAAAATGAACATTTTCCTTTAATTTCACCTGCAAGAATATTGTTGCTCAATCCAGAACACCTTGGGTGCTCTGTGAACACTGAGTGTGAACACCACAATCTTCAATTCACACAAGGCAAATTGCCTCTGAAGCTTGCTGTAATAGAGATCGAACCCAGGCCGTTTTTCTGGACCCGGTCATTTCAGGAATCATGCAGGTTAAAGGATGCTCGAAGCGAAACCGTTGACATTTTTCTTGAAGGCATTAGAACTGTTTGTAATGGAATGAGACCAGCATTGCTGTGTTTAGACATCAGGTGCCTTTGCATGCTATCCTTTCTACTAAACGATTTTTCGTAAAGGGAACAAAACCAACTCATGTCAACTCCTCAGGAGCAGAATGTAGACTGAGAAAAAGGTAGAATGTTGCGCATTTATATAGGTTTACGTCACCACCACCACCAGTACCACCACATTTCTATAGTTTTTTCTCCCCTAACACCACCACATTTCCATTGATTTCTTCCACCACCACCACATTTCTATTGTTTTTCTCCACCACCGCCACCACCACATTTCTATTGCTTTCTTCCACGACATTCAATAAAAGACTGCAAAGTACTATCATTAGTTTATTTTGTAGCAATGTCTCGTGTAGTGAAGAACAATCGTGGTTTTCTCCAATTGTTAGCTGTTTGTCCAGCTCATCAGCGCCAGTTTCTCTTACGGACCGTCACTCCACAATAACTGCATGTATTAGTTCAAGTCTTATACAATATACTTAAGGAATACATTCCCATCCCAAAAGAAAATGAGCGGAAATTGTTGTCATATGAAGATTCTCTATTAAACCTTGCAGAAACAGCGGTCCCTTACAAGACAAAGAAGTCAATCCTTGTACAAGAGGGTGGTGGTCTTATTCAAGATCTATTGGTCCCTGCTGTTACAAGCTTAGGATTTTTTACGCTGTAAAAGAAAATACAGAGCTATATGTTACTCATTCGAAGCCTGCCTTCCACCCGTACTGATTGAAATGAAGAGAAAGATAGATTTTGTTGATGAAGAGCACGACAATGAAAATGAAGAGGGCCGAAGTCTTGATGATGAAAGCAAGGATGAAGAACCAAGAATTAAAGATGTTTTGAGTAACCTTTCCTATGCGGTGTCTAACGAGCGTGCTTTTGATTTGTTGCATAGCATGGCCACTTCCAGAGATATTCTATTCTGGACTCCCCGCGGACAGTTACTTCGAAATAAACGCATAATTCCCGTGACAAACATCGCAGAGCTAGTCGAATATGTACTATTACCACATAACGATGACGTTACCAAGCCTCGTGGGCTGAATACCCTTCTAGATGGACTTGCGGAGTTAGGAGTCGATAAGGGCGTAATCAAGAACAAAAAGGTCCTAAATGATTTGATAGAAAAAGAAAAAGGCTACCGAAAGGGAGAAAATACTTCCGAGAACGAGAGCAAAGTAGAAAGTTCACCAGAAAGAGAGGAAGAGGAGATAGCTTCTGCGAGTAGAAGTGACTTCTGAAGACACCCAAGAGAGCGACAACGACGCTGAAAACGAAAGTGAGGAAACAGAAAGTAATAGCCCTGAAACGTCCACAACCTTTCATTCTGAAAATCCCTGTGAACATTGTGAGAATTCTAATGTGTACGGGACATTGATCATGATATGTCCTAAATGCTCTTAGCACACCTTCATACAAGATTTGTCCCATATGCGATCACCAGATCCCCGAGAAGGGCAATGACATGAAAGAGGGCTTTCTTCGGTGCCACTAAAACGCCAAGAAGTGGGAAACCACTTTTTGTTCCCTTTCTAAAAAGAAGAAAGAAGATGATGGTTAATTTTCTATCCCTCTCAAATCTCTGTATCGTACTCTTTATATGACTGGTTTTTAATAAAGTTTTTAAAACTGTATCTAGTGTCTGTTTTTTTTCTTTTTTTGGTGGGGGGGGGGGGGGGGGGCTTTATTACTCGCGTGTTTTAATTGATCCCTGTTAAGTTATTAATCGTTTTGTGTTTTTATAATAAAAAGTCAAGGCTGTAGAGCCAATTTATATGCAAATGACGGCTTGTTAACTCGCATAATTAACTGACTAACAGCGCTGCTTGCTAAACTGTCAAATGGACCTTATGGTGTTGTGACGTCATTACTAGTACTTGCCTGAACGTAGTTAGCATAAATTAAACACGTTTCCCGCGCATTTTATTCATGACCTATTTATTAAATTTTACTCCCCACTTTTAACCCCCCGCCCCCAGAAAGAGGGGTATAATTCTGTTCAGACACCACTACTCAGTGAGTAATCTTTACTCAGTATTTCTGCTTTAAGTCTACTCACTACAGGGCTCAAATAACGGACAGCAGGTCGCCGGTCCTGATGACCTGCCAAATATTTTTTAGCCCGGACAAACCCCGATTTTGGCTGGTCAAACAATGAATACTACCTTATTATGGGAAATTAATGCTCCATAAAATTAAAGTATTGGAAATTAACACGACTTAAATTAACGCAAATTTAATGGAAAACGACTTTCGAATAAAGAAAATTAACGCGAAAGAGGAGGTAGAATTTCTAATAAAGGAAATTAACGCGATTAAGGCACAGTTGGTGGCCGAAATCAAAGGAGAAGATATTGACATCTCTTCTGATAGCGACAACGATGAAGATGAACTCGAAATATTGTAAACCTTCGCCTTAGCTTTTGTGAAAGATGAAAAATAAAGGGTAAATAGAAAGAAAGAAAGCTTGTAGCTAATGTGGTTTGAAATCCCCAAGGTTCGTTCGTCTCATATCTGCATATCGGTAAAACTTGGTCTTTTTCCTTGCCCGGCACTTAATCGAAAGTCTCCTCCACAAAGAAGAACAACGCTAAATATTTTCGGTAAAGAAGTTGATTTGGGGGGAAATCTGTTCCACAAACAGCGTGTTTATCATGAGAAGTCAATAAATACAGTGTCAATATACAGCAGAGCTTTCGTTTGGGTCGTCGCGTAACAATTTATCGGCAAGGGCTCATACGTCAACAGAAATTTGCATAGAGCTGTTTACAAGAAGGAGGGATAGACAACGTTCGTTCTCATGATTAGCTTAAATTGTTATCAGACTATTCTGGAATGGAGGCCGCAAACGAGATTCATGTTCGACATAAAGAAATTATTATAAAATCTATGTGCTAAGATTTATTCCCGGAGAAACAGCCCCGGACGACCTATTGAGAATTGCGATCGATTTGCCCAAATTCTGTCGAAGTTGATTTTCACAATCCAGTCTAATGCATCAGTCAATTCCACCTGCGCCCAGGCCCCCCCCCCCCCCGGGCTGACCCCCGGGAATAAGCGTTTTTTTTGCCTTGGATGGCAAATTTCCGAGGGTGGGGACTCTTGAGCTGGCAAATCCCCCGGGGTGGGGAAGAACACAGAGGCCAAATGCCCCGTCCTCCGTCAACAGTGCAACATTTTTTTATTGATCGCACAATCCAATAGTGCCACTTTAAAGTGCGATTTTTTGTTTCAATTAACGTCTTCCTTTGTAATAGCGCTAGGATTCTAATTAAGACTTAACGCCGCGACGACATGCACCAGTTTATGGTTTTAGTACTGATATAAAATTATTGACATTAAAATTAATAGAGCGCTGTAAAGTTATATGTTATGAATAGTTTTATAAATATGAAAGGGTGTTCTTCAAATAATATCAACAGAAATTTGATTCAATAACCAAAAAACATTGATTCACATCGATAGCTCCAATTTCGCTATGTAATTCTGGCCTGATAAGCAATGAAGAAATGCATACATACATGTAAAATCGAGAACATGCCTTTACAACCCTCTACAATTTATTCCTGTCCTTGACAGATGAGCCAATCTGCTTTTTTTCCAGTCATAAACCTTCTGTGTAGTTATATTCTGATAGGAAACCGTGTGCGTGTCAAAAGCTCCGGAATGGCCCGGGGGTTGGCAAATGCCCGGCCCCCGGGCAGTGCAAAATTTGCAAATGCCCCACCCCCGGGACTGACAAGGCGGGCAAATGCCCCGCAGTAGCCCGGGGGGCGGGGCTGGGCGCAGGTGGAATTGACTGATGCATAACAAGTAGATGTGAAACGTTAAATGGACAACCTGTTAGCAATCCTTTAGTGCATTTTTTCCCAAAGACGGTCACACTGTTCTATTTTAGCACAAGCAGAAAGCACAGTACTACCTGCTGCATCGTTGCGTCACTCCACATTTCAGTTTGTTGTTGTTTCGCTTTGTTGCGTTTCATTACGACATGACGACGTGAAATCTATTGCGGCGTTCTTTTTTCTTTTAAGTCTTTAGTGCAAAGCAGCAAAAAAAAAAAAAAAAGCCACAGAAAAAAGAAGTCACTAAAGAGCGTTATAGAGCAAAACGCACTGAGCGACAACTTATGGAAAATATTACAAAATGTTCGTATCCAAAAATGACCGGCCATGAGACGAGAGTTGGACCGGTCAAGTCCACGATCAGGCCGGACATTGTCCGTTGACCGGCCGTTATTTTGGGCCCTGCACCATAATGAGTAATTATGGATGCAACGATTTACTCAGTTTACTCAGCTTCTTTTACTGTGTAACCTCGGGGAAATCGACTTTTTACGAAGGGGATGTCACTATACGCATATTGCCCTCAGTTGAATGCACAGGTGATCCAAACTCACGTTACGACGGACGGGTGAAATGTAATTTACATACCATAGGTGACGCGCCGGTGTCGCGTTACAGGCGACCGTTGAAAATATAAGAGACTTTGTATGAGAAATATATTACTGAGATCTGTGAACGCTAAACCTTACTTTTTCTTAAATGAAATGAATAAAAAAGACTTACCTGCAATTTACTCCACTGCGTTTTGGTGTCTGTTTGTCGTTTTACTAAAAACCAGTAAACGACAATCAAACACCAAAATACAGTGGAACACATTGTAGGTAAGTCTTTTTTATTCATTTCATATAAGAAAAGGTAAGGTTTAGCGTTATTTAGCGTTCGCAGATCTCAGTAATATATTTCTCATACAAAGTCTCTTATATTTTCAACGGTCGCCTGTAACGCGACACCGGCGCGTCACCGATGGTATGTAAATTACATTACACCCTTCCCTCGTAACGTGAATTTGGGCCAACTGTGTTGAATGCCAGTAAAATGAGAGCTCCTCGTTTAAGCCAAGCATTATTTGTTTTACCGATGGTTTCCGTCGTATCGTTATATCTTGTATGCACATGGTTATATCCTCCACTCTCTGAGTATGTAGTCATCTCTTCAGCAAAATTTTCTACTGGAGTGAAAAAATCAAATGTTGAAGAACCAACGGAGTCAGCTGAGAAGTCTAAAAACACTTTAGATGAGTTTGAAGTTTATCTACGATACACTTCGTCAGTTAAACAGTTTCCTCTTCAAGCTGAAAGTTGGATCTTACGAAGCATGTCATTATTTTGGCCGAAGAATTCAAAAGTTGTTGTTGTCTTAGATGAAGAAAGTGAAGAAGACAGAAAACACGGTTCTACACTGAATGAGACAACGCAGAATAAAAAGCTAGATTTACGAGTTTGTTACATGGAACCATATCCTCAAGAGATGATTCATCACTGGGGGAAGATGCGGATGTACATGGACATGATGCATGCTGATTTATGTACTAATGCCACGTATGTTGGTTTCGTTGATGTAGACACACTTTTCACGACAGCAGTTACGCCAAACTTAATTCTGGAAGATGGGAAACCTGTGGTAACGGGAAGAATTGGAGACCCTAGAATTCCTTGTTGGATTGAAAGTGCTGCCTATATACTTGGTCGAAAGCAAGTCATGCAGTGTATGCATTATTTTCCCGTGACATTCAAAACGGCGCATATCAGAGAATTTCGTCAGTATGTGGCTAAATTGCACGGTAAAGACTTTAAACAAGTTATTTCTGAAACAACCCACAAACTCAATATGCATAAGTCATGTTACTGCCATTATAGTACCATGTGCAACTACATGTGGTACTACCACAGAAATGAATACGCATGGCATTTGCAGTATGTCAAACCGACTCGTCCATTGAACGCATCAGTACCGTATGACTATTTCTTCACTGAAGTCAAGCCAGAGGAAAAGATACCACATCCACGTTCTTCGATACACGTACGCCACTTCATGCTCAATGGAAAATACATGGATGCAGTAGAACCAACTGCACGTTTTGTTAATGACACATTGGTTGAAGGCCTATGTTATTCTTTTGGAATAAAACTCTGTGGCGATCTATGCAGGGAACATAATCAAACTAACATTCATGTCAACTTGTTCAATTTCGAAAACTATGATTGGTTATGGGATAGTCGCTGTATGGAAAAACAAATCGAGCATTACAAAAATGTGGCAGATCTTTTCAACAAAACGTCTTTCTATATGGACTCGAGTGAGGAAATATGTCGAACTATAGCATCTCTTAAATCGTAAAAACGCCAGTGTAATTATATCCAACCAGGTGCGGATGCGCGTAATTTAAGGATTTTCTTATACTCCGGGCCCCAGTTCCTGCAAGGCAGAGCGCTAATCCAGGAATAAAAATTTTGTTCTATTGTTGTATTTACCTTCCTATGCATTTCCTAGAGTAAAATTCTATGTCATCATTACTGAATCTCGGAGTAAAGACACAAAAGTATTTTGTAAGCTCGAGTAACATGTTCATAGACAAGAAAACCTTGTGTAAAAATTTTCTTAATCCTGGGTTAAATTTAACCATCTTTTGAGGAACCGGGCCCGCGTCTTGTAGTAATAGGCATACATTCAGCTATTCACGCCCCATCTGAATTGGGGATTAATTAATGATATACAAATGAGTATATATAATAGGAAACACTGATACGTATTGTCCCATCAGGGGCGCATCTAGTGGGAGGGTGTAGGGGGTGCGCACCCTCCTGAGATGACCTGCGGTTTTCTAATGCAACTGGTATTCTGCAAAAAAAAAAAACTATGTCGTTTATTGGTGTTGAAGTAGAGCAAGAGACGAGTGCACCCCTTCCTATAAAAAATTCTGGATCCGCCCCTGCCCATTCACTTCACTTTGTCCAACACGAAGGACGATGGGCGACCCAAACACCCTCGTCAGCCATGGAGTAAGTCGGGTTCTGGATTATCCATTCATGTATTCAATTCAGTCTGTCTTGGGCTTGTCCCAGGTCAGATTGACTCCCCATACCTTATTACAAAGTCATGAATAACAATACCCACGGATGAATATTATACTACTGACGGTACGTTATATGAGGCTTAAGAGGTTTGGTATGAAATGGTGCATTTAAATAATAAAAAGAGGAGTTTGTTGATAGGCAGATAACTTTGCTAGATATAGAAACGTAGTTGGAATGGGTGAAGAGTCTGTACAAAACTAAACTTTAGCCTTTTTATCATAGAAAAAACTTTACCGTTAAAAACATCAAGGGTTAAATTCAATTTTCATTACAAACGATATTTTTGCCTTTTTTTCGATAGGAAAAAAACGAAAACTACAGGTAATGATCGATGCATGACACATGAGATTTTGGCAGAGGCTGAGCACAGTTTTTCTATAAATGTTTTATCCCTTTTGTGACACACAGGTCTCTTGAAACAAAGGTCTCGAAACAAAGGTCCTTAAGGCACTTAAGGCATGACCATCTAAATATATAAATATGCATATTTTGAGAAAATGCTATTTAGAACAGTTTGCTTCTATCAATGATCCTGAAAATTGAACTACAAAATAATGTACCTTAATGGCCTTAGCAATATGAGTACATTCTAGAAGCTCAAATTTTCGTCACGTGACTGGTAATTGAGAATTAACAGTCAAAATATTTACTCTAAAATTGGGAAAGGATAATGAAAGAGCAAAAAGTTCTTTTGGGCACATTTCAGAGGCTATTAAAAAGGTTCTTATAAATTCGCCTTGTATGAGTGTTTACGTAGTTATATAGGAATCGGTAAATAAAGCGAAAAGGGTCACGTGTCTTATTAATTAGTTAAATAGCTAATAGGATAAATAACATTTCCAATCATACAAGGCGAATTTACGATTTACACTATTTATGTAACATTTTGGTAGTGAAAATTCCTAAGATTAAGCTTTGCAACCTTTCCCCAATTATGAAAACGTGTTTTGTGACGTCATTGACGACGCAATGTCACGTGTTATTTGAAATCACGTTTCACGTGTTTTTTTTCGTTGACCCACATTCGTCGTTCACTTTTCAGGAGCACTGATGGAAGCAAACCTTTCTAAATGACGAAAATGTCAGAGCCAGATGCGACAAAAGTGCCGGTTCAACCTTAAGTCGTAAAATTAAAGGAGTTGAATTTCAAGTGTCTACACATACTGTCCCTTTCTTTTAACCTACATCCCGAACATTTAATCACTTTAAATTTCAAATATTAAACTAGGCTCTCCTCACAAGGGCCGAGTAGGAGAGGACCCTGTAAACGAGGTTGACATAGCCTTAGTTTTCTTGACTTCATGGCAATATAAACAAACGACAATATATTACAAAATGCTCATTACAATTTGACGAAATTTGGCAGAAATTCTGTTCATATCGCACTTTAGTCAATGAAAGCTTTGGGAGCCGATTCCTGACTGTGAGGGTCCCCAACAGGGTTCTTCAATCCAGTAATCCCGACCTAAGATTTCGAGCAATCCCGTAATCCCGAGGGCTATTTTTGGCATCCCACCTCCCGCGCATACTTTTAATCCCGAATCCCTCCCTGATTTTGCTGTAAAATCCCGAATCCCGAGCTTCAAACTAGGGAAATCCCGTATCCCGAAAAACCTATTGGGGACCCTCGACTGTGTTTACACTGTTTAGCCACACGTGTCTCACTGCAAATTCTCATTAAAATCTTCGCTTCAAAATCAGAAGCGGGGAGTGATTTAGCAATAACGTAGCATGCCGCCCTTTACTGAACATAACTTGTGTAGGTCCCTATCCACGTGTCTATTGCCGGTTTTCAGTGTCACGCCACTGAAAATAGACCAAAATAAAAATCAAAACCGTTCAATAGATAAAGTCCGGAATCTGGGAAATGAAAGGAGGTAAATATACAAAGACCCTCGCCAAGATTCAGGTCAGAGGAATATTTCGTATACGAGATATCCGAAGAAATGTTTACCCAAATTTATAGGGATTTGTATGGAGACGCCATGCTGGTGCCCACCTGGATCGGCACCAACATGGCGGACGGAAACCAACAAAAACATCTGTTACCGAGTTTTGGTACAAAAGCGTGAATTTATTCCTCGAGGACTTCATAAACATTAAAGTAATACTTTTTCTAATACATGAACTGTTTAGATGGCAAAATTCCCCCAAATACGTCACTTTTTTAACCTATATGACAGCTCTCTCGGCCGTCATGTAAATACCCCGTCACGCAATAGCTTAAAAATTGAAGCGTACTCTATCACAAAACCAAGAACCCTTTTGAGGCGAAAATTTGTAAGAAAATTAGTTTTCGGCTGCTCTAAGACATCATGAGAGTAAAATCTCAGTAGGATCGATAGTTTTGTAGTTTGAATTTTAGTGATGTCCTGTGAAAACCAACAATAACGCGCTTAATGAATTGCCGAGACACGCTGATATTTAAAGAATTCTTGACATCGAGCATTTTCGGGTTAACCATTAAAATAGTTTTCAACTGATATTCATTTTTTTTTCTGCGCTTCTTTTTTCTCAAGACGGAAATACATTGAGCCACGTCTTCCTAGAAGCTGCTAGCACGAGTTTTTTTCACGTTGGTAGCGCGAGTTTTGCAAGCTGCAGCTAATCCTCTGGTTCAAATTCTTTCACTTTCTAAACAGGCGAAATTTACCCGTACATAAAAGGTCGGAAACACGAGCCTTCATTTTCATTTTTGCGATCGTGGTTCTCTTATGGTTTCAATCAATGCAAGGAAAATGTATATTAATAAATCAGACATACACAGTGTAGCGTTCATATTTGAGGTCAATTCAAGAGTTAGTCATACCACAAATGACTACCTGATGACAACTTTTGAACCGCTGGTCACGCGACTAGAACTTGATCAAACGTTCGAGAAACAGTAACACCAGCCATTTCACCAGGAGAGTGTAGTCAGACTAGTCATGGCGGGACAGTTCGACTACTTATTCAAACTGGTCCTCATAGGTGACAGCGGTGTCGGCAAAACTTGTATAATATTCCGATTTGTTGAAAACAAGTTTGATTCCTCCTTCATTACCACCATTGGCATAGATTTCAAAATCAGGACCGTGGAAATCGGTAAGTTGTGTTATTTATTTTTAGAGAGAGGTCAAGGTTCTTCAATCAAAATACTCTCCCACTTCTAGAACAAAACTGGATAGCTATTGTAGCTCGTAAAGTTGTTGGGTGCGCTATGTCCTTTTGATGCGTCAGAATATTCTAAGAATTTTCAGTCATTTGGTGGAAAAGGGAAGAAAACAAGGCGTAAAAAGTACGTGCATCCATACAAGTTGGGATGTAGTGATTGACGCACAAAACACGAGAGCATCAAGAGCTATATTTTTGACTGAAGTTCGTTGAAGTCCCACTTTTGGCTACTTTTGCTTTGTTTTTTTTTTATCATTATTTTGCCGATTTTTTTTTCCTAAGATGGCGCTTATGCTAATACCAACTTATTATATTGCAAAACAACCCCGTTTAATATCACATATATTTTTTGTCACGGCAATTTCACCGATCATAGAATATTGCTTGTCTAGTTCTTCACGTGATCGTGTGTTGTGTTAACTTTGTATCAGTATATGAAAATGGCGGGAGTTTCGCGGTACCTAGAGTAGCTCAGTTTGTTCAAGATCTAAAATAGAAAATGTAAACTATTCTGGCACACACCCTTTCGCTGGCTGTTGCCATGTAAAATGCCGAAATTCAGTTTTGAAATTATGATTTAAAAAATTCCACAAAGTATCAATTCACGTCATCGCCGTCGCTTGATGCCGGGATCGGATAAAAGCCTATATCTATTCCTTATTGGCTTTACCGGCTTAATGAACCTAGAGAGTTCGGTTTAATGCTGTTATGTCTGAAACAACTTTGATGAGAAAGAATGGACGTTTGACCGTCTATTCCCAACGCTGGTCAGTTTATCTAGCCTGATCCGTTTCGCAGACGGAGTTAACCAGAGTCTAAGTTTATCGGGCTCAGGCATAAACTGAGCTGTATGTTGAAGTGCAGAATCTATAACTAAGATGCTCGGCTGCACAAATTGTCCCGCGTTGAAGAAGTTTATTGCGACAAGCATTCATTTACTGCAGTCATTTTTGTTCAGTCTAGCACAGCATTCTTTTGTTGTTGTTTTTTTTTCTTTCTGGCTTCTCAGATGGAAAGAAAATCAAGCTACAAATCTGGGACACAGCGGGGCAAGATAGGTATGAGTGGTTAACAGTCATTTCGCCCCGGTTACTCCGCCCCCTACTAACAAGGAATATCATATATGAAGCATGCTTAAGAGCGAGGAATGTTACATTTGAAGCGTTCTTGTTTTGCTTTCTGGCTTATAGAATGAGAAATATTACATTTAGAAGGGCGCTAAATGACTCGAAAATGGAGGGCTAAGAAACCGGAGAGAAATGACTTGGGGGCGAAATTAATGAACCGGTTACCGTATGAATCAACCTCCTGGGTAGCGCAGTCGACATCTTTGGCCCGAAGCATTACTGAACAAGGCAGTTATTTCGATCCCAGAGGTCGCCTTACCCTTCATAAGGATTGTTTCTAGCCTGCGTAGCAGGCGCTTGGAAGAAGTGGGCACCCACTCTCTTTCACCCACTACTTCCAAGCGCCTGCTACGCAGGCTAGATTGTTTCTCATCGATGGCCTTTTTGCGGTTTGTTGCGAGGGAACGATGCTTTCAGTTATCTTAATTTAGCAATGCTTAATGATAGTGCTTAGCCAAAGAATTCTAGCGTTTAATCTGTGTCTGCTACAGTGTTTTAGAAACACTTTTTCTTGTACTTCATGATCATTACTCTACATTTTTTGTCAAAACTATGTGAGAGTCACGCCCCACCAACTTGTAACCGTTATTTGTTCAACTTCGATGAACTTGTTGGAAGCGGACTAGAACCGCCTAGACTTAAATTCGTTGTCGTCGTCTCAAGAACTTTGTCTTCGAAATATTGGAAGGCGGTCAAAGTGTTTGCTGTAAATAACTTGTTACGTAGGGAAAAAATTTAGAACCAGGCTTTCGTCAGTGTTCCAGTATAGTTCCATGCTGCATTCATGTGACAAACGTTTGAGCTTGCTGTATCTGCTATTTGAACAGACTAGAGTTGTTTCAAGAAATACATCAGATCTATACCAATTCAATTTGGGGATTTTCCTTCTCACGCTCATTTCAAGAGGAAGGCGTTTTCTTCATAAAAGTCATAAAAGTTTCAAACTGACTATGACCAAACCTTCAATGATTTGTACACCGGCGTATAAAACTAGCTCACAACTGCACGAGCATCTGTAGGCAAATATCGGGTGCGCGCTTGAAAACTAAGGAAAATTTGCTGGTAGCGCGTTACCTAACACAGAGTCCCAAACGTAAAACTGCACTATCACAGGAAAAAAGTCAGTGAGGTTGTGCCTTGTTTCGTGCCCGCAAGATTTTTCACGGGGATCCGTACGTCACGTGCAAAGCGTATGAACGATACGTTCACACGGTTTTCCAGTGCTCGGCACTAAATGTCAGTTAGCTTTGCTTGGAGTTGTCGTTTGTTTAAGTTCTATGACACTAGCTATGCGGGTTTCTAACAAACATTGCTTAGTTTGGATACCATCGCGTCATTTTCCACAATAATCAGGTAACTTATATCTATCTGCTTCAAATTCGGTTGGGTTAGATTTGATATCTCCCTGTCTCTGTCCTCATTAGGTTAAAACTACGTCAAACGCAAAAGAAGTATATAAACAACAAAAGACTGGTTTTGTTGGCAATACCGAGTTGACATGAGGTTAACCTTTCGAGGCCTATCACTTCGTCAGATCAAGAGGTTTTGCGTGACCTTACATATCTACATGTTGGTCGAGTTACGTACCTATTTCATCAGACAGATTTAGAAAAAAAACGTGACGAGAGTCACGCAGTGACGAAACGAGAGTCACGCCGTGACGGTGTGGGCCGGATCTAAAACCGAGTTGACCAATGAGGGAGAATTGACTACCGGAGGGCACGTTCAGTTCTTTTCGTGCGCTTTTGAACTCTCATCGATCATCTGACATGCGCCGTACTGTCTTTGCTTAATATGCCTGTTGGTGGAAACCACTTTCAATCTTGAAGCGTAGTATTGCAAAAGCAATGTAATCATGAAGTTAAATAAATAAATAAATAAATAAATAAATAAACAAATAAGCAATACTAAGTTGGTTCGATATTTGTTTTGGTAGGTTCGAGACCATAACATCCACTTGCTACCGTGGGGCGCATGGCATTATGCTAGTGTATGACGTCACCGATGAAAAGTCATTCCGAAACATACCAAGGTGGATACGAAAAACAGAGGAACTTGCCAGCCCTGACGTCACAAAAATGCTGGTAGCGAACAAGTGCGACCTTGAAAAGCGAAGGCTTGTCACTAAAGAAAGAGGTGAATTGTTAGCAAGAAATCTCGAGCTTCCTTACAAAGAAATAAGCGCGCTGTCAAATTTAAATGTGGAGGACGCTTTCTCATTGATATTACAAAGAGTGTTCAAACAGGCGGTGTCCCCGGTCAGATCCTGGGCTGAGCGAACTTTGGAACAGTCAGTGGTACAGGGAGACCTGTTTTGTAAGCCCACATGCTGCATGTAGTATTACGTGAATGTCACGCAAGCAAAGATGTCACGTTGTTATTCACCATGTGGACTTGACTATTTCGACCTTCCGCTGTTTCTCAAAGCTGTTCAAAAGAAGTGAGGCAAATTTTCATTTTCGAAATGGTTAATCGATTTGTTTGAAATGCATTAATGCCCTTGGATTAAAAGGCGCAAAATCTATCTAGTTTTACTTAGTTTTTCAAGTGTATGCGTGGACTATCCCTCTTTTGTCTCATTACTACCTTGTATGTCGATGTAATTTTTATCTACTGTTGCCTTACTTCTCTTGTACTTTTGTTTGCGCGTAGAGGTTTTAAGTTATTAAAGCAGAACCTGGCACAGAAAACATTTCTCTGTTGTTGTGATTCAGCTCTCTCTTTATAGCGTTTTTACCCTTAGCGTCGCTAAGTTCAAAATAATAATATTAACCACAACAAATGAAAAGAAACAAACAAAGACTGATGAAGACTGGTATTGGCCAGTCGAAATATCGCAATTTAACTCTATTTCACGTTGTTTGATCAGTCCCTGCAAAAGTCTTCTTGACTGTAACGTTTTCAAAGACACAAACTAGCAGCTCCATAATGTAGTGCTAATGCCTAGGTAGGAATAGCCTGCGTAGTAGGCGCCGGTTTTTTAGGGCGAAGGAGGAAATTTCGAGGACGTGCGCGCGCGTACGAGGGCAGAAACGGAGCGGAGGCCTCCTCTCCCCTTCGCGAGTTCCCCTCGCGCGGCGCCTGCCACGCAGGCTAAGGTATGAAGCAAGTTCGATTCTTAGCTATGGTAGCATCAAGCATAGGACGTCATAAAAAGTCGCAGTGTTGGAGCTGGTGAAGTAAAAGAAACGGCGATAATACGCGATATTCATACTCACGTGCTTAAGTTTCCTTAAAGACGCTGCCACGGCTTACTTGAAATCCCTTTTATCAGGTTTTGGAGTCACAGGAATTCAGCATAAATCTAATTGAAATATATAACAGGATGTTCTCCAATCACGCGCGCTCTCATACCAAGACATTATGAGAATGTTTCCCGGCAAGAATTCTTGGGGCAACATTGCAAAATCTCTGATTTAACTGATTTACAGGGTAAGTAGGTGAATGTTTGCTAATGTTCTCGATTCTTTTAAATCCCAAACACCAGTTTACGGCCAGCTATTGGTTTTCACAAGACGGCTTAAAAAATCCGTCACCTTGTAAATTTAATTAGACCCTATCTAAAGTTATTTTATATTATAATGAAACTACAGTGAAACTGGGGCGGCGTACGTAAGTCCACTGACCGTTGTGTATCCTTGTTCTTATTAATCGTGGCGGTCTTAACTTTGAAAGAGAAAACGAGCAGGGAAAGAGAGTATTAAACAAAACCAAAGAAATGGAAAAGCCTGTAGCCTCCCTCGCAGTCTTTCTCAGGACTTGGTCACACGTTCCATACCCATCCGTTGTGGGGAAGGAACGTGTACAGCGACGAGGCCCGAAAACGTCAGCGTGGGAGATTAGAGAGCCTGCGAACGCAGACCTATTGCGGGCGGAGAGAAGCGACAAATGGAAATACGGCCAAGTTTCCAGGCTGGGAAAAATAATAGGACCCAATCATTACAGTTACATCATTAAAGTTGAAGGAAATGCCGAGAGTAATTCTTAAACATCGTTCTTACAACAAGTGGAACTAAAGCTGGAATAAGCCCGAGCGAGATACCTGCCAAATTTGATGATGACAGGACAACACCTGACCTCTCTAGCAGGATGCACAGAAAGAACCTTTCTCCTCTAACGATTTCTTTTCGTCTCCAAGGGCAGTAGTTTCATCTGTTCCAAAACGCAATACTCTTTCTAAAATGTCTTTTGCTAAGGTCATAAACGCCTCTTCGACATTTGAATTTGACAGGGCACTCACTTCCACGTACGATATACCAAGACTTTCGGCCAGTGACGCCCCTCTATCTTTGCTTACCGCGCGTTCCTCTTGAAGGTCACACTTGTTAGCAACGAGGACTTTCTTTACGTTTTGGTTCGTATTTTCTGATATTTTAGCCATCCATGTTTTCACGCTGGTGTAGGACTTTTCAGCTGTGACGTCATAGACGACCATTATCCCCATAGCTCGGCGATAACAGGTTGCGGTGATGGTGTAAAATCTAGAAAAAAGAGGATATCGAGTATTGAATCACAGCATGGCGATCGGCATAACAAGGTGCAATTCCTGAGGTTCTAGACGCCTCTGCATAACTGAGTCTCGGAAACTATTTAACAAATTTGAATTCCAGTTTCAGGAGCCATTATGGTATTCTTTTTCAGCGTAGCTCTGGCCTTGTGGAAGGCTAATTTTGTTAGCTGAAATATTAGCCTCAAATATATCAGCCCTTTGCCATATTGCCAGCCCTGCATTAAGTTTTGTTTTAATTCCCACCTTAAGCGATGTCTGGCATTAGCGTCTCTACCTTAGAGATCCGCCGGCAAGAAAGAACTAGTCAGTTTTGTTAAGGACCTTGAGCAACTACGACGACGACAACAACTTCAAAAAACAACAGGTTTAATGATCAAAACGACAGCTCTGCACGTGCACGCTGCACGCTTTTTAGTACATTTCTTTGACGTCCACTGCACGACTACGACGTGAAACCTCCTAATTTGACTTTTAATGGCGGACGTGGACATCCGACGACGAATTTTCCTTCCTCTTTTTGAACTTGAATAGAATCCTTAAGAATTCAACTCCAGGAAAAGTCGCCTGCATTTGACATATTGAGCGGGTCCAAATAAACGCGATTAAGTTTGAAAGAACGCAAACTCATTTTTTTTTAGCGACGTTTTCACTGCAGCTCACTGCCGTCGTCGTTGTCGTTGCTTGAGGTCCCTATTTACGCATGCGCATTGAGTGGACCTCTACATTCAAGGGTTTTTATTATTTTTTATGATACCTTTCCTGGCCGGCCGTATCCCAGATCTGTAGCTTGACCTTTTTACCATCTAGAAAGAATTAAAAACACAGACATACGTAATGCCCATTTCAAACACCTCAAACACAATAGACCTCTTTAGCTTGTATGTTTTGTTTTCCCAATAGAGGCTTTAGAGGTCCCGGGAGAACTTTCATAAATCATGCATACATATGCACGTGAAAAAGGGCAAATTTGAAAGAAACAGTTCTCTAGAGTATTATCGATCACATGACCTGTATTGGGAAAACAAAACATACAAGCTAAAGAGGTCTATTTGAACAGGACTTGGCCCAGCGGCGGTCACATGGATCGCAGGTTCTCATCTCGTGACCGGAAGTAGGATTTGTGATACCGGGAACAATAAATTTTATAGTTCGAAAGCCCGCAAATTTCGAAAGTAAATTTTCTCATGTGAGTATGTTAGTATATGTGGTAACCTTTATTCGTAGCTACTAGATAGTGTTTTATTTGAAGTAATTAAGCCAATCTAAACATTTAAAATATAAAAAGTGCAAATTTATACCTGCAAACACAAATATTCAATACTCTGATATATTTCAGTATCATTTCATAAGGAACATGACAAAAAATACAGATGTAAATAGCAGCATTCGTACTAAAAATATTGCGAATGTCAAAACAAAAATTATTTGCGAAATTTTTGAGCTTTGAACATGCAATCCACGTATGTGCATGTATATCCTTCAGTATGAGGGAATTTGGAAAAACATTGCAAAACAATAACCACACGCTCGGACTTGATTATTTCAAAGTCTGCGATAATATACCGTTGATATTTCTCTATCCGCGCAAGTTTTAATGAATTTGAGGGCAAAATAAACTTACTTTGAGCTATTTCATACTCAAAATTTATATTTGAGAGCGTTCATGGTAAACACGACCCGCATATACATGCACGACTCACGGGAGCTCACACATTTTGCGCGGCGCATGATAAACTGATGTAGCCTTTGTACTTACCGATCTCCACGGTTCTTATTTTGAAATCTATTCCAATTGTAGAGATATATGAAGAAGTAAATGTGTTTTCTACAAATCGGACCAGGATACAAGTTTTTCCCACGCCGCTATCTCCAACTAAAAGGAGTCTAAACAGGTAATCATAATTCTTCGACATGTTGTGTTCTTGCTGGCAGAACTGCGTGACAGCCTATGATGCCTTGCCGCGGATTGCAAAATCACGTGCACAATTCTGATGTCACACAAGACATTGTAATGAGCGATTTTGCATATTTTAAAACACAAACAACAAAAATAAACAAGTCCAAGGAGATGTTTATTATAAGTAGGTGGGAGGTTTCGTTGCCCAATTTCCTCGAGATTTCTAATTAAAATTAGAAAAGATTCTGACTTTTAAATAAAATATCTCAGTTTTGGCGCAACCTCGTCCCAAGCCCTAGGTACGAGGTTGACTTAAGTGTCGTTTCTTAATCTAAATTAAACACCAACTTGGCTATCTTGTTATCAGTCCTTTCGTTTAAACTGCCTTTTAAGACTTTTTCAGTCACGGTCTTAATTAAGCTAAATTAAACAGAGAAAAGTAATTTGTCTACACATGAATATGTTTGTTTGCTTGTTTATTTCATTTGGTGAAATTGAAAATACAGGATCTAATCAGAGGATCTAATCAGAAAGAAAATATCTTTCATGTGTTACTACGCCTTAACTTTTTAAGTTCAAAAAAATGCCGTACGCGAAGGTATTTCAAGGAGAAAATGTTACCAACTTCCGGTTCCGGTTTACTTGTCACGGAAGTTTGGTAACCACTCCTTTTTCCTCTGCCATAAACAGAACTGTAACACAACGCCACGGGAAAACAGACTTCATGATTAGAGAATGGCCGCACAGAAAAACTTTGACTTGTTTTTCAAGCTGCTTCTTATAGGCGACAGCGGAGTTGGCAAGACTTGTATAATATTTCGATTTGCCGATAATACGTTCAATCCGACATTTATTTCGACCATTGGAATAGACTTCAAGATCCGAACTTTAGAACTAGGTGAGTAAACTACATGAAGTATAGCACAAAATACGGTGGTCGTAATCGAGTCAGTCTGACTTGCAAATGAAGATTTCAGTAAGATCTGTTTCGAAAAGCTTAAAATTTAACAAGTACCATTAAGTTCTATGGAATTCTTAGTGCTGTTTGTGTAGTATTTTGCAGAAAAACAGCACGGTTTTCTGCTGATGTGAAGGCATTTAAATATGCACATACAGATCACAGATCGTCATGGCCGCTGATTCATTTGTCATCTAACCATGGGATGTACGTTTGAAACACAATAGAGCCTCCCTGCTTTTTTGTTCGTCGTGTTAAATTTAACAAGGCATCTACGATTTTCCCATGGTTGTTACCGTATTTCGGCAAACGTAGGAAAAATATTTATCTTAATAGTTTTTTGATGCCGTGTATTATTTCCGTTCAAACGACACGGCATGTTTTATGTTTATAGTTTTCTCGAATATTGAAATTGAAAGAACTGTCATCGTTAATTGTCTGTTTCATGAAAGTATAAAATTTCACGAAGTCTTCGAACGAAGTTTTCTCTTTGTAACAGATGTGTTAGTATCTGAAAAGCTAGATGAATTTTGGTGATAATTATGGCATTTTATATCCTGACGACTAATAGTTTCCATGTACTAGTTAGGTGGATTAACCAAACTGAAAATATCAGAGATGTATATGGAATGACTATATTTGCGAAAATTAAAATTTCTCGGTGTTGGAAAAATAATGATTTTTAGTAAACACATTCACATAAAGGCCTTTTGATGACCAATATAAAAATGAATGCTATTTCTTTGTTGTGCCAAATGAAGCGAAGATAATTTGGCAAAATATACATATGTTTCCGCAGTGAAATCGTAATGACGTAATGGTTCGAAAGTGTTTGCATATTGAATTCAGGAGAAGAGCTATCTCTGAGGTGTCCGAATACACAGAATGTTGCGTTTTATATATTTGCCCTTGATGGTTTAATATCACATCGCTTACTTTAAGGTAAAACTGCTATAAATAGATATTGGCTTTCACCAGAGAGACCAAGAATTTTTAAAACCCCAGCAGTAAGTAACCTTCTTCCTAATAATAATAATAATAATCATAATCATAATAATGAAAATAATAATAGTTAATATTATTATTATTATAATTGATTATGGTAAATTATAAAACCAACGATGATACTAACATCAGTTGTAATGTTAAAAAGGCATGCAGATGCCCCCCCCCCCCCCCCAAAAAAAAATAATCTGAAATGCGACTTTCAACGTGGCCTACATGATAAAACCCCATCAAAGCACAATTGATCAAAATGAAATGTATGTAAATGCCATTCAGGGTACGTTTTTCCAAGTTTTTTTGTGTCTTTTACGTAATGAGGAAGTTTTTATCCCGGAAAGGGGGTGGGTTTTCTGCAAGCAGTTTAGTTTTGAATTCAACAATCTCGACGTGTGCGCTAGACTGCAAATGTCGCCGGTCTTGCGTAGCCGTAGCTCTGTCAAGGTGCACTTTCGCAGAATTTTATGTCTTTTAGAGGTTTTTTGAATCGTTGGTCGGTCATTACCAAAAGTTAATCGTCACTGTATGTAAACTATTAAGTACAAAGTGGAACATTTTTCATGTTTGCTTTACTACGAATTTATGCTTTTTTTTTTTTTTTTTTCTTTTTTGCCAAATTTTGAGACAAATAGCCCTCGGGCCTCGACGGAACGGCCTATTTCCTCTTGCTTTTGATTGTTGCCAACTCAAGTTGGATGACGAAACAAATAAAACTCGCAACGTTCCCCACTCGTGCATGCTTGGTATTTTTCCAAATAAGGTGGTAATTAAAAACAAGAGGAAGCGGAAATGCCCGACCGAATGAAACCTTAACTTGAGTGCTATTACCATATGGAAAGGGGGACTTTTCGTTTTTACTTGCATTTGATGCGGTCGACTCTTTTTAAGACCTTAATAATGCGTTTTTTTGTTTGGAATTTAAGGTGGGAAGAAAATCAAGTTACAGATCTGGGACACCGCCGGCCAAGAAAGGTTAGCTTTTACCTTGGTGTGCCTCACATTATCTGTTCTTCAGCAGCAGTCGACAATTTAACAAGTGGATAGTTATATGCCATATATCCACGTGTTTGTTCGTGATTTTTTATTATTATAATATTAAACGTGAAAGGTTATCTATTTTTTGCGTGGCAATTTTTCGTGACGCATGCATTGTTCAAATTTCTTTTACGTAAGTTAATTGTTGGCTTCACTCTAGAGGCAAAGGTAGTTTCAAGTAAGCACTTGACTTAAGTGCACTTGGAAATCTCAGGGGCGGATCCAGGATTTTTTTCAGGAGGGGGTGCACTCGTCTCTTGCTCTACTTCAACACCAATAAACCACATTTTTTTTTGCAGAATACCAGTTGTATTAGAAAACCGCAGGTCATCTCAGGGGGGGGTGCGCACCCCCTACACCCTCCCCCTAGATCCGCCCCTGAATCTTAAGTCGCTGTGTAGAAAACATGGCTTCACACTTGTACACAAAGCATATTACTTGAAGTACCAGCTGTCAATCCTCTTTCATAGTAAAATACTGAATGCCTTTGCGCTGTAAAAGGGTTATTTGTAGTTTCGTAATTTTTTTTAATTACTTTGAACTCAAAAGGTTTTGACCCTGATAGACATACGTACTTCGTTTTTTTACGAGTACTTATTAGCGGTACAGGAAAAAAAGTGACGTCTTCCTCTGTATTTCTTTAGAATGGCTCAACAACGCACTTTGCGGCAAATAAATCACTGTAGGGCTTTGCAACGCTCTTAGCTAACCAAGACATGTTGAATGTTTATCTGTCCGTTAATATTAGAATCTTGGAACTGCTGCGCGTGCTCATCGTGGACATGGCTTCCAGTTCTTACTTTTCAAGCGTGTTCTCAATAGTGTTGACTATACTTGGCGGCGAACTTTGGCTTTGAAACGTATCATGGAACGTTTCCATGATAACCAAGTAAAGTTGAAGTGGGTACATTTTACCCCTTCACACTCAAAGTAGGTTCCAAGTACACTTTCATTATACTTGCAAGCTCTAGTGTGACGCCAGCAAATGTTGGAAATGGGTATAGGGGACCCATCTCGTGCTCTTGTAAAAACGTTTGTTAATCTTAGCGCCGTTAACACCTGCGATTTAATTGCGCGATCTGGCTATTAATGAAATATTTTCGGCAGTTATCGCCATTTTGCTAGCCAGTTAACTGCAGACGTATTTCCGATCGTCGCTTCTGTAACTCCGAAGAATAACGTAGTTATTTTTCGGAGGGAGAGAAGCGACGACCGGAAATACGTCTGCCGTTCGCAGGCTACCATTTTACAAACATATGCCCTTTTTCCCCTGAAGCAGAGTAGTCATCATGGCTAATTGTTTTGGTATTTCCATGCGCAAATCGCCGCGGATTTACGCAAAACCTCGATCAGTTATCGACGACTTTTTCTGGGTTGAAACCAGGTAGCAGCTCATTCCTTAACGCAGGTTAAAAGTCGCCTGTAAAGGTCTCGGGGCCAAGAATGTCGTTGTGAGTCTTGCGAAAAACGCAAGACTTAGCGCTTGATTAAAACGCTAACTCAACTTCCCCCTCCGAGATGATCGTGGGTAAAAACTAATGATGTTTCATTTTTTCATTTATGTCTAGATTCCACACGATAACAACTGCGTATTACCGCGGGGCACTGGGCATTATGCTCGTGTACGACGTCACAAATGAGAAAACCTTCACAAACATCTCAAAGTGGATGAGAAAAATCGAGGAGCACGCGAATGAAGACGTAGACACCATCTTAGTTGCAAACAAATGCGATTTGGAAAGCAGGAGAAAAGTCACGAGAGAAAGGGGAGAGATGTTAGCCCAGAACCATGGCATTAAACACGTAGAAACGAGCGCACTTTCAAGTGAAAATGTCGACCAAGCGTTCATTGTTCTAACACAGGACATTTTGAACAGAGTTTGCCCGCCCGTTCAGGAAGAGAGCGTCAAAACTGGCAAGGGAAAAGGGAAGAAGAAACGAGTTAACTTGAAGAGATCATCTTCTCCTCGCCTTTCATGTTGTAGGTAGAAGAATCCTCGGTGAAAGAAATCGAAAAATGACAACTCTCGATAGTCATAAGATGAAGTCAAATCTTTCCCTATTTCTTCTTCGATGGTTGGTTTTTGTCATAAATTATCTTCCGTTTACCGATAGCGTTTGCACAGCGTTTACAGTGAAACGGTACCATAAAAAAGGCGAGTGTTGTGTTCACACGAGATGAAGCATGTCTTTGATACAGGTCCGTGTAAACAATCGTTGACTCGTGTGTAAACCTCGTGTGTTCTTTTCTCACGAGACTAAAGGCGCTTTCCAAAAGTCAGAACTGGCCGGCCATACTGACCGTTCATTATGACAATGAACATTTTTTTTCGAAATTTTAACTTAAACCCTTCACTGCCGTGCACACTATTTAAAGAGGCTATGTTACGCTTTTTACTACTGAAATTTTAAAAAAGCTAAAACGTGTCTCACATCAACATTGAATTCCAAGAAAATGGTGCAGTTTTGTTATTTAAGACTGTTTAAGCATTGAAAATGTTTCCTGTCGTCTGTTGCTGTGGATAGCAAGGATAGACATGGATTGAAACTTGGAAAAGTTGGGCCGACTTTTTCAAGTTTTAAATACTATGCCCACAAAAATCACAAAAAAATATCATGGTAAGTGCTTCCTGATGAAATTTGTTTGATATGTTCATACTAATTCTACACTAACAGAAGCATTTTGTGTATGGGTTAACCCTTTGTGGCCCCTAATTAATTAATTAATTCTCCTAATTAATTCTCCTTTGTGGCCCCTAAGCATTTAATCCTACAGAAGTAGTGGGAAGAAGGTGATAAAATATCAAGCAAATTCGTGTTGTGTGATCATGTCCATAATTCTCATGACCACTCTGTTTTCAAAGCATTGATATTACAAGGAGAAATTTGATGCTGATCACTCTTGGGGTAAGGCTGTAAGTAATGACTAAAGCACAGCATTGACCTAAGACACTGAGAATAAACTGATCTGGTGGGATAGGTCTGATTAATAGTGGAATTCTCCTTACGACTGGAATGGTCTGGCTGGTCGGGTAGCTCTGACAAATGGTAAGCATCCTAAGTCTCTTTTGACAATTACTTGACACATTGGCGCACCGTATAAGCAATTGTAGCCCATCGAAATGAACTGATACTTCGTGTGTAAATGCTTTGTAATCGTTGTCTAAGGAAGACGTTTATCCATGATATCATATGTAGTATGCTATCAGACCAGAGTTGACCTTACACCTAAAGCGCGTCCAAGGGATCGATTTGAAAGTCAGTGAAACAGATTAAAATCATCGGGAAGTGAATATATTGAACATTTCAAAGTCATATATCTCGTTAATGGTAACGCTATGCGTTTTCATGATCGTGCTAATATGTAAATATCTGGGTAATAACAATTACATGCAATTAGCTACCAACCCCCTCAGAAAATCAATAAATAGAAGAAATAAATAAATAAAACGGTTCTCCTACCCAACTTTCTCGAGATATTGCATTGCAGGACCCTAACTGCCCTACCCGTTTAGTTGCGTACCAACAGAACTAGCGTTTGGATAAAGAAATCCATTTTAATTAATGAAATTTGTGAAATGTATCGTGTCGTTACGGTTTGGACTGCATGATATAGGGATGGTCTTGTTGTGCTTTGATTAAAGTCCCTGCCTGGTCTCAAGCTTATGTTCAGGCAGTTGTTTTAAAACTTGTTGTGGTTTTCAGTTTATAATTCCAGCATCCGTAATCTGCTGCTGAAGCTCACTCTCCCACGCCATTCTTTGAACTAATAGTTGGTCTTTTGAACGCTGTTACGAGTTAATTCTCCCCCGGGACATCATTTTAATTTAGCCAGTTACACGATATAAACTTTCGTTAATGTGTAAATAAACTTCGTCAACTTCGTGTGCGTAAAACGTCTGAAAACGCAAGAGGCTGGGAGTAAGAAGGTTAGAAAGTACTTTTCAAAACATCATTTCAAAAATTTGCTTGTGTGGCTGGTTTGTTACTGTATCCGCCTAACTTCGAATATGGTATCAAGCCCTCAGTGTAACATTAATCTTTGAAGGTAATTAAAGGGGGAATTAACTTGCTCATTGGCCTCTCAAGAAGAGCAAGTTGAAGCTGCACGTTTCATCCTTTTGCATGAGTTTATTGGGTTAATACTTGAAAGTACATAAATGTATTTATCAGCTGTAAAAAGTATTCTTAATAAAATGCAATATTGGCCCTTCGGAAAAAGAGACTTTTATAACCAGTCTTTTTCAAGCAGGTTTCTCTGTGCCGGTCCCCTGAGGGGCCCCGAGAGTTGCCTGTATACACCCCGCTAGCTCCAAAAAGAAATACCAAGATTCAGGATAGAGGAAAGGAAATTGATGACGTCACTTTCCTTGGAAGTTGCGAAGGACTGGATCACTCATTCCCACTTTCCCACTCTCGTTTGCTGCTACCTCCGCCTGCAAATTCCAACATGGCGGAAGAACCAGAGGATAAGAGCTTTTTTCAGGACGTTCTGGAAGAAGAAGGAGTGAAAAACAGGAACGTTTTGTTGTCTTACGTGAATATTCTTGGTGGAGCTGCGAAGAAAGTAAAGAATATGGCTGACGTTGATGTTTGGCCGGACGTTCATCGTGTAAATAATCTTGTCGACACATGGACCGTTGTCGGGTATTGTTTTGGAGCCTTTTCTGTTGTGGGAACTCTTTACTTCTCCTTAAAGACTTGCAGGGAGATAAATCAGTGGAGAAGCTGGATGAAATTTAGGAAAAGTTTGATTGTTAAAGGAGGTAAAAATTAAAATTATCGACTGGAGCCTGGAATATTATCTAATGTACTGTACATGAATCACTGCTGAGACTATAAGGCGGAGAGTGAACAATAATGTTGTACAGCAAGTAATCACAGTATATTTTAATTTAGCATGAACTACAAAACGATACACTGTCTTATATCTGCTTCTGGGAAGCAAACTGCCATTTTTACTTGAGAGTCAACTGAGCCTCTTGAGCAGTGGCAGTTTCAGCCATTCACATGGCAGACAGAAACTTATGCTCAAGTTTTTTCAAGAACCCGAGTGTTATTCTACCAGAAATGGACCAGACTGAAGTTGTTAGCTCCTGCTCCGCACCTCAACTGAGCTTATCCTGCAGTAAGCCGATCAACTAATCAAATCTCACTATTTTGTTTTTGTGTTGTTGAAAGTGGAGTGAATGTCAGCATAAGGAGAGCTGATCCTTGGCCTAAAATGTCTACGCAGCTCAACTTAGGTATGCATGTAACCCTCTTCCATTGGTGCCTCGGGAGATCATACAGGAAAAAGAAAATCACTGGAAACTAGGAAAAGGTAACACCTCATGACAAGGAGAAGAACAGTGGTTAGAAACTTTCACTGGTTTTCTGTCGTTTTCTCCTTTTTGAGTTTACTGGCTTATAGCCAGAAAGCTTTATGCCGGCATTAGGGTAAGAATGATGGTAGGGTCACTTCTATTGTTCTCGTACATACAGTAAAGTGTAACCTTTGGAGCCAAAGGGACTGGGTTCAACACCTGCCATCTTCCCATTCTCTGTTTTATAAAGCATTGTTATGGCAAAGAGGAATTTGATACTGATTTCTCTTAGGGCTTTTTAGCAAGGTTAAATAGGATAGTATGCTAGGATAGGATGAAAATCACAATGTGGGAAAACGCAAAGACAAATCTGTCACTTTTACTGTGTAAACATTCAATTAAAATGGCAAAAATTTGCTTAAATTCAAAACACTGGCATTTTTCAAATGTCATCTTTAATATGGTAATTTTGTTACAACATTTGCGTGCTTAGTCCCAGAACCACATCTGTGGCATGCCGTAGCAACCTTGTGTGCTATAGTGCACATGCAATTTAGAAGTCGCTACACACTTGATTGCCTTGAAAAACGATTTTGTTTTGCAAGCATGTGGTTTTTGAAGGACATTCCGTCTGTTTTGAAAATGTGCAAGCTACCTTCAGTCTTAACCCATTTGCCCCTGGAGGTTTTGCAGTAAAACGTGTTTTAAGCTAGTCTAACAGTTTTCTTGTCACTGTCATGCTATAAAGAGCTAAAACTTACCACCGAGCCGTTTACAGGGCATACACTTCACAGCCTTCTGATCCAGATGCATAATATTAGCTTGCAAAGTTTGGGCATGCGCAGAAAGCAAAATTTCGAGTTTTTGGGTTTAAAAGTGACACAGCAGTCTTGACTTTTACTTTTCACTTTCTCTCTTCCCCTCTTTTTTTACTTTTCTTGCCTCATTTTTTTCCCGATTGCTGGACATCTAGTAGCCAGTAGGCTTCATTTTGGTGGGAAAAGTTTTTAGGAAAGCTTTTAGCTGGGTAGTGGAACAAGATCTTCATGGAAATTTCAGGTCAATGTTACATGCTTTTTGTCTTTTTTTTTCTGGTGTCCTTGACTGAATTGTGCTCTGGTATGGTTTGAAAGATCTCTTTGTTCTGCACAATTTAGCGGACAAAGTTGTCCTTGACTATTAAAACTGATGACATCAAAAGTGGTAGAAAAGATGTGGATCTGCACCTGTAGGTGGTTACGGGCGGCTCAGGGGTGAATGGGTTAATCCTGTGAGAATCTAGCTTGACTTGCTTAGTGGTGATAATGCTTCATGGGGCATGAGAGTTTTGTTATCTACCAAAACAGTGTTTTTTGGCATAAAGGACTATTGTTTTGCTGAGTCTGTATTGTTTATTTCCTTGCTAGTGATAACTTACGATTAAATAACAACCATGGCATATTAATGCAGATTCTAAGTACTCTTACTACCCACTAATAATTTAAAAGCTTCGACCAACCATGGCAAGATGGCATAGCAATATTATTATCACCATTAGTGCATAGTTTACCTTATCTGTCTCTTGAGTCTTGCAATAGGTTGATTTAGCGACAGAACGGGAACGTCATTTGATGATGGGAAAGAGTGTGGAAAGGACTAAACTCGACTTCCAGTGCCCAATTTGCTGCACTGCCATTGGTCAAGCCAGTTGTTTGATTTGCTTGCGCTGTCGTCAACTGACGTTCCCGTTCTGTTGCTAAATCAGCCTAATATTAACTTAATGCACAATTTGACATTTTGTACACATGCAATGTACTAGACTGCAATATTTCAAGAATAATGATATGAATATTCAACTATCTTATTTCTTATTTTTACATACACACTTGTTTATCTTAGTCCAATATTTTTGCCCAGTTTGACATCTTGTTTAACAACAGGCCCCTTAACTGGAACCAGGCTTGTCCCAGCCAGCCCCAGGAAAAAAAAATAAAAAGAACACCCTCAGGAAAGGATGTACCCTATGACTTTGGGTATCAGCACATAACCTTACCCCTTCCCCACAAAGAAAAACCTCTCTGCCTTCTCCCTTTTCAAATCAGCCAGTTAATTAATTATTATTAGACATCTATAACAAGTTATTTATCAATAATCTATAGTACACCTTGGAGAATCAACCAAAGAAACTCAAAGAAATGGGCTAATACATCTCTTAGCAGCTAGAAGCCACCATCGTTCTAACAAATAATTGATGGTAAATTATACTACAAGTTATGTCTATATTACAAAAAGTGAAAGAAATTTTGGTATACGTAAGACAATTAGATATGTTACATCATAAACATCACAAAAAGAGATATCAAGAAGAGATAAATAGTTTTAAAAAATTGCTGTCCACTGGAAAGCAAAAGTGAAAACAAATGATTTTCACACAAAAGTTTTTCTCAACTAAATCTACTAATTTAAAAAAAAAAACTGGAATTTAGACTTTAATGAACATAGAAAAGTAAAACAAATCATAAAAAGCCAGAATTTTAAAACTTTAAGACTTAACCCTTGGACGTACAAGGGGGGTGGGGGGGGGGGGGGGTTCGTGGTTGGTGATTCTGTTTAGCTGATTATTTTTATTCTTGATAAAATCCAAGAAGGTGGCCAAGACGGCGACCATGTTTGGTGACGTCACAGACCTCCAGCAGCACCACCACCCATAAAATATACCTCACCTTGTGCAGAAGACCAAAGGCTTTCCACCGAAAGCAAAATCGTTTCAAAATACTGCAACATATCAAGAACTCAAGGGGGGTCCATCCCCCCTTCCCCTTTGTACCACGGTGGGCGTATGCATGTACGTCCGAGGGTTAAATTCCAATGATTTATATTCAAATCCAAACCTTTAACATTGAGTTGGAAAAAGTATAATAAATTAAAAAGCAAAATTATTAAATTAGACAGAAAACATGTACAGGCTCTCCATTTTTCTACTGAAAGCACATTGGACCAGAACATATATTGTGGATGTCCTGTTAAAAAGATTGCGACTGGTTCATTATAAATAAGGCCCTTTTCGCACTACTGTGTTTGTTTTACAAAAACATTCCCTGTCAATAGGAAGCCATTTCTAGTACAAACGGTTTTTTCACCGACCAAAATTTTCTCAAGTGTCACCAAACTTCAAAGATCCCTTCGAGAAGATTTGGAAGCCCACTATTTTTTGTCAGGCAACAATATCCTTCATTCCTTGACGGCTATCCCTCGTTAGATCCTCTCATTTCGCGAACAATACCCATTAAAGTTCCTTTAATTAACGTGTCTGGTTGTAACAAAAATTTCGCGTTTCTCAGATACGAACAAGGTTTCAAAAACGAAAAATTGGTGATTACAAATTTTCAAATTTTTTGCAAACGCCAAACTCTATTTTTCGTCGTATTGCGAACAAGGCCTAAGGAAGATTTAAAAGAAAAAAAGTTTTTATTTGTCTGATGATTGCAAACAAACTGTGTCATTCTACCGAACATGAAGGCTCGATATTTTCCGCCGCCAGGGGGAAGAACCGTGGTTTCATTTTCCGAACCGAGCCTACCAAATATGGCATTTCTTGATGGGGTTCATTTTAGTTCCGGGGAGACAGTTGAAAGCATCTGCAAACGGTGGAAAGTTAATAACTGTACCCAGAACTCTGTAAAAAAAAAATGAAAGGACACATAGAACATTACTTATGTTTACAACACACGCTTTTGTACATTCCAGTTTAAGGAATGGTCTAAGACTTAAGTGAAGGTCCAGGGGCGGATCTAGGGGGAGGGTGCAGGGGGTGCGCACCCCCCCCCCCCCGAGACGACCTGCGGTTTTCTAATACAACTGGTATTCCGCAAAAAAAATAAACTATGTGGTTTATGGTGTTGAAGTAGAGCAAGAGACGAGTGCACCCCCTCCTAAAAAAAATCCTGGATCCGCCCCTGAGGTCATAAAAAACGACGTGCTAATCCTGTTAATGTTCAAAGGTTGGATAGCGCTATCCACGGGATAAATCACTTCCCAGAGGATAAGTGTTTGTTTCACGAGTAGTAACTTCTTTTGTCCATTTAATGTACTATTTTTTATTTGTATTTTCAAAGATTGACAGGCGCTAGTGAGAAGACCTCGCATGACATTCGTTGCTCTTTCTCTGGCCTGGAGATAGCCTCCACCCCTTTTTTTCGCAGATCACGCGCGTCGACTTGTTTTCGCGTGCCTTTGTTTCGCGAAGTCAGTCCTTTATCTCCGAGCCTAGAACTGTCTAGATTAGATACTGCTATGTTATAATTACCTGAATTTGTTTGGTGAATGGGGATCCTCATCGAGTCTGACTATAGCCGCCTGTTTTCTAATGCTGGCGCACCAGTTCTACAATCATAAATGAGAAAAAAGTATCGGATTTTTATTCATCTCTCGAAAACAACGCAATGGCCTTTTCTCGTTAACTGACAAAAGGGCCGATAAAAAGACTCAGTTTTCTTTGCTTTTGAAATTTAAGTGCTTCAAATCTTTGGGCCTTTCCACAGACCAAGCCATCTGCAGACTACATGCGATGTCGGTATGTGGTTTATTGACTGCGAACGTGCTATGCTATGCGTGTAGGAAGTTTAAAATCGTTCTAAGGGTTTGAAAACTGCATAATTGTGGACGTTATTTGCTGGGTTACTACCGCAGGCGGGTTACGTTCGGCTTCAACAAAAAGAAGATAATCGTTTCGAGAAATAACAAAAAAAGGAGAGGCAGACATTAACTAACTATTTTAAGCATTGCCTTGCCCATGTTTCTACTTGATGGTAGATCGAATCTTTCTGGATACAACGAAAAATTCCACAGCTGTTCTTCGACCACGGTGGAGTCTGCTAGTCCGTTGCAGTTGTCCTTTAGCTTTGAATTTAATAGATTTAAGACGCTCCAGTGAATTGCAATGGATTACTGTTCTAGAAAAAAAAATTGAAATTTACCTGTGCAAATGCCATAAAGAATGTCTGATCTTGGGTCATGTTTAATAGAGGGAGCGGTTGTTCGGGGCCATTCTTCTTTTCCCATTCTTTGTAAGCCTAAAAAAATGTGTAAAAACTGATTAGTGTTGTAAAACATCTCATAATAGTGGGATGTTAAATCTGTTATCATAGACATTAAAGTAAAGTAGAAACAACCTGGAAGGATTGGAGCGATTTTCTCGTGAATTTGCGATGATTGCGCGTGAAAGAGAGCATGCGCACTTAATAGCGAACGCAGGCAAACTTACAGGCAAACACGCAGGGCGCTTGTTGGTGGTTGAGTTTTCTAACTTTTGCTAAGCTTATCTCCAGTCCAGTTCAGGGCTTTTACGCTGAAAGAGAGAGAGAGTCGCCAGAGGTGAGCGAATCGAATCTCAGACATTCGCTATTGTTGATTAAGAAGAGCAAATTGATTTTAGATTTAGGTTTCAATATTTTCATTATCTTTTGCCTTCGAAGGGCTTTCGCTTACCTACTTGCTTAGGCAAATGCTGTACGGTTTTCAAAGATGGAAATAGCATACGTCGTAGGATCAAGACTTCTCTCCTCGTGCGTGTCAGTACCGTCTTGCGCGCGTCGCTTACCACACAAGCTAGATTTCGGATAGTGATATGACAACCTACTTCTTTCTGGTTCAGCCCAGAGTTATTTCTATTTAAAAAAGCGTACCCTGCGAACAGAGGTTTCTCGCTTGCATGGCTTTCAGCGCTTACGAAGTCGCTCGCGTGGCTTGTCTGTCGCGTAACTGACAAAACAACCACGCGACAGACTTCGTAAGCGCGAAAAGCCATCCAAGAAAGAAACCTCTGCTCGCAAGTTAAAAAAAAAGCGTTGCTGTTACTTACATTGTAAGAAGCTTTCAGGCCTCCGTTATCGGCTATGTTTTCACCTAGCGTGATTTTTCCGCTTACCTATAAAAACATTGTAACAAGTGTGAGGATGAGATGGCATGTAACTGCACGACACAAAATCATCGGCGGTTCCTTTCGTCCTTTTGTAATTCCATTTTCTATATATCGCATCCTCAGTAAAAAGCGGCAGCAGTCCTGCTGATACTATTTGAAATAAAACCATAAGGAAATACTCGCTAATGACTTTTTACCTTAAATTTTGCGATGTACACGTCGAATGCATATCCTTTCTTTTTTCCTTTTTTGATGAGTGAAAAGTATTTATTTTTAATTTCCACATTCTCTCCAACTGGTTGAAATTAAATCTCTTTAAGTTTTCTACTCAGTCAAGAAACAACAGAAGAGAACAACGATCAAGCCTCATTTTACGGCACGGAAGGGTGACCAATCGAGTCGCAAATCGAGTCGCAAATCGAGTCCAACGGGAGCACCAGTTTTTCCCGATATCGTTTTGAAGCATACTGATTATACGGTTTTGGTTTATCTCAAGTTTTGATCAATGGATGATTGGTATTTGTACTTACATGTTTACCAAAGTAAGAAAAGTCTGAATACTGGTTAACCATGCATTCACTTCGAGCCTTATACTGCTCCACTGAGCGATTAGTCCACCACGGAACTCCATAATTCCCTCGTTTGTCGTACATGCGACCTAACCAAAGATTTAACAATTGTAAATTAGGAGTCTCAAACTCTAGAGCAAGTGAACAATAAAAAAGCGATGTTCTTTTTTTCCCTGAGGAAAACTAACATGGAGACTGTTCGCCGGCGGGTCTCAAAGGGGTTAACCATTTTAGTCGTAACGAAATTGGAAATTTGCAGCCCTTAGTCTTAAAAAAATACACCGTGAAAAAAACGTTTCTAGCCGGTATTGCTTGTTACCATTTTTGTGGCTGATGGACCCCATTTCAGCCGTTCCTTCCATATACCCAGAGGATTCTTAGAGGCCTGAAACCGGTGGGAAATTTTGAACTTTTATAAAACAAGTGATTCTTCCTCCTCTTAAGATGTCTGTTAACCGTAACGGAGGGAAATTACCCACACCACATTAACCTTAGAAAGCGCAAAATATCAATCGTTAAACCATAAACGCTGCCAACCGCCTGGTTGGTACAATTTAGATATTTTCGTTTGTTTTACTTTGTTTAAAAGCTAGTTCAGAATGCCGGTTATCTAGCTACTCTAATCTGAAACATTAGTCAGCCAATGGAGTAGCACGTCATCGAGGAGGAATTATCAAATGGAATTTGGAGAAAATGACAACGAAATTGTAACAAACGTTTACCTGAATTGTCAAAGCCGTGAGACAGCTCATGACCAACAACTGTTCCAATTCCACCAAAGTTAATAACCCTGAAGGCGATAAAATGGAAAAAGAAGAAAAAGAAAAAGAATAATAAGTGAAGTGAAGTTTTTTTCACTCATGTAGAACATCCGGCTTTAAATCCAATCCCACTCGGTTTGATCGGCTCTCTTTGGTCGATTTGTGACGAAGGTCTATTGGCGACGCTGAAAAAATATAACTAATATACGAAACGTGGACGTGTTCAGAAGGTGCCATTACCTACAATTGTAGCTTTTGAATCCATGAAAAGTGTAAAATGCTTTGCATGGCTCTCTCGATATCCGTCACAATTATAATTGGGGTAGGAATCAAGAAACTAAGACTTTTTCAGGAGCAAGTCTGTAAGCAAAAAAAAATTAACCTCCAGTAACCCTTCTGTGACAGGTGTGAACTTACTTTGGAAATTTCTTGTCATAATAAGGAGCTTGTAAAATGCCTGCTGGAAATACTGGAAAAAAGGACAATATAACTTAGTTGGCGACTTCTCAAAAAGTTGCACCACCTATGTATCATCACCATCATCATCATCATCATCGTCATCACTATCACAATCAACGGGAAAATCCAAATTTCGCGATCGTTTTGCAGAATACTTAAAACCACTGACTTGGTCGCATGCAAAGTGATTCAACAGTTGAAAAAGATTTATATGATATGAATGGGCACACTAGAGGATTTGGTACACAGAGTACTAAGTACTACCGCTTTCAAAATCGATTTCACAATCTACGATTGACTTTGGGAGACGATACAAGTAATGGGCTAAAGTGGTCTTTTTTGTTTTTCAAACTAACTTTGACTCTAAATAAAAAGAAGACTCACCGATCTGATTTCGTGACGGACTATAATATGCATTGACTGTTGAAGGTGTCATGTACCATCTGAAAATAGAAAGAAAATTAAGATGAAATCAAGAATATTTTTAATAATCGCCTAGCTACCTCTAGAACGTGCGAAGTAGGTCTTAAAAGAACTCTGAAAACATACTTGTGTTTGTCCACTGGTTTTCGTAGAGTCTTAAGGTTTTTCTGTAGGTAAAAGTCGTCAGCATTCCTTTTATTCTGAAAATACGTCTTTACGTCAAATTTAAGCTGTAAAGAAGGAGAGGACATAATGGATGTAAGTGTCGTCTATAGATGAATTCCAGGTTTTAAATTATCAAATTGTAGAAACACTTACCCCGTCATATTTTTCTTTCAGTTTTTGTGGGTCTTTGATGTAGTCTGGAAAACCAATCATGTCCACAACAGCATCTGCCTACAATCAATCAATCAATCATTTGATCAACCGATCAATGCCATTCAATCGGCTTGTGGTTTAGCGTATTGATGAACGCTCTTTTAAAACGTTTTGTCCAAACGCATACCTCTTTTGCCAACTTTTAAAACATTATTTTGGCAGGAAAATAGCAATGTTTTCTCACACTGGTCAAAAGAGAAGGAAGGTGGTGGGCACAAAAATTGCTGAGGAATATCTTCAACCCAAGGGGTGTAACCAGGGTAATAGTGGCCAACAGGGAGTGATATTGGTCTGTCCATAGTGATACTGGCATACAAAGAGTGATGTTGGCCTATCTATACTGATATTGACGTAACATGAATTAAGACGGATATTGGCATTCCTAGAGTGACGTTGGCTAACTTAAGGTCAATCATCATTACCTTATCTTCTGCAGCTCGGCGTGTTTTGTCATCCATCCAGTCGAGATTTGGCAAGCCTTTCTTGAAAGATGCACGAATAGCGTCAATCATCTCGGTGGCCTGCAATCATAAAATTTGAAGAAAGGCTCTCATTCTGTGCTTCCATAATTGCTCTGCGAGCGAAAAAGACAAAGCGTCACCATGATTCCCTTGCCAATTTCTTGATTTCTTAACAAGAGCGAAAACTGGAAAACTACAGATTGCCAGTGGACAATTTCAACTCGATGATCGTCCGTGAAAACCACACGTAAAAATTGGGGTCGAGAACAGCTTACGGTGGTAGAAACGAAAAAAAAAACGCAGCTGGGACTATTTATGTTTCCTCCATCACCGATCACGCAGCAAAGCAATGAAGCTGGTTACATTTTTTTTATTCTCTGGTCCATTTTTTTTTTTTACCACAGAAACAATTGAGAAACTGTTATGTTCAGTAATTCATTCCCGGTTAGGGATGGGGCCAACATTTCTTCGGGTCACGTACAGGTCAATCCGATTGCATAGCAAAGGCAGTACTACTGTCCTCAGTTAACAACCTGTCTTTGTTCAGACTGCGATTCTCTTGTTGTTTGCTTTTATTGTGAAACTGGTATAGTGCTGTAGCAATCACGCGCTTAACGCAACAAGCATTGAGCCAACAGAAAAGCACAAAGCGCAGTGCATGGAGGAGCGCTCCTGTCGATAGCGCGCTTGCTTTCCATATCCTTAAAGAGTAATCGAGGAGAGCTGTGAGTGCTTGCTAACAACTGAGTTAACCCCAATCTCGTTCCCAGGGCCCTCTCCTCAGTACTCGTCCTCGGAAGACAGGTATGAGAAGACCCTGGGATCCAGGTTGAGTTAACCCCTATCAGAAGTTTACCTGCTGTTTGCTGGTTCCTTCAAATGATTTTTCAATAAAGAGAGATCCCAGGGCCATTCCTATAGCGCCGTCAGTCTCGCCCATACATCGCTTCCATAAGTCCTCTGATTTCTTGGAGCCGGTTAACACTTCAATCATCTCCTGATGAGCGTCCCGGAATTTTTTGGATAACAAAGGCGCCATTTTGGATACTACACGCCACACCATGTAGTTGTTTAGCAGGCTGGTTAAAAGACAGGGTGAGAGATTGGTTGTAAGCCATGGTAACTTAGGCCAGGATGCTCTAGACTACAAGGCTCGCTGGCAGAACATTTTAGTTGGGCGATTTTCCAAGTAGACAATAGAGATATTAAAGAGTTTTAGATCCGAGTTTACCGCAAACCTCTAACCGCTGGAGGTCACGTGACAAGTCTTTCGCGTCACGTTTGAGGTTTACTATGTGCGTTTTCAACGTGGGGAGGTAGGTTTTCACGTATGCCATTTACCTGAAAGCTTTTAGCGTATAATTCTTGTTTCATCCCACGTAATGATACAAAAATCTTGTGGAGCAAGTCTTTATCCATTAACAGAGGCACAAATTCGGGCGAAATGCTGAATTTTATAAATCCTATTGGATCCTGAAAACAAGTGCCATTCATGGCTGCTGATTCAAAGTGGCAGCCGTAATTTAATCCACCGCCAATCTAAATCGAATTATGTTTGAACGTCGAACCGCAAACGGGTAACCGCAGACCGCGGTTAGAGGTTCGCGGTAAACTCGGATCAAAAACTCTCTATTTAGGGTCACGCTAACGGCAAACGGCAAAAGGGAGCTTAAGCAGCGACGTTTTTGAGCGACGCACGTCAACCGGAAGTGAGGTATTTTCCCTCTTAACTTGCCTTGATGATATAAAATTTGTATTCCTTAGCTTCTTTACCGTTATAGAGGCGATTTGACTGAAAATTTGCGCGAAACCACCGTCAAAAAATGAAAAAAGGCCACTTCCGGTTGACATGCGTCGCTCAAAAACGTTGTTGCTTAAGCTCCCTATTGGTGAATTTGTACCACGTGACCAAGTTTACTCTAGTGATCGTTACCTCTGCCCCAGAATTAGTAGCTTCACGTTTTGGTTTGTTTTTAGCCAGACGTTTTCTTTTTAAACAAATTCTAAACTTGAATCTGACGTTTGCCGTTTGCCGTAAGCGTCACTTTTAATCTCTGCTAATGTTTGTATCACCGGCATTGAACTCAGCCAGAAAGAAATGATTTGATTTTGATGACTCCCGTTGTTAAAACAACGGACCAAGAGGCGCGCCTTCTCCCCTTCTAGTTGCAATTTTGAGATTTGATGCAATGTTTCCAGCTCTGCTGATGCTTTTTTTCCAGTTCGGACAAGAGGTTGAGATCTCACTGTACCATTTATTGTGCCCGACTGTTCTTGAGTTACCCCCGCCCCGGGATTAACCCCTGGTCATAAAATGAGGCCTTTGCATGCAATGCGAGTACCCAAATCCTACCCCGCTTCCTCCACAAGAACAAACAAAGATTACTTACACTTTCGATGCATTTTCTATGACAGGTGACAGGACTTCAAGATAACGCGTGGCATACACCACAACCTCCTCAGTTTCCTTTATATCAGCTATATCCTTAAAGTGATTTTGGAAAAACGGAAGCCAGGGGATCTGAAAAGAGAAATACATGAACCACTGGTTTGATTACGCTGCCCTCTCTCCTCCGCAGAGGCTCCCCCTGGGTATCCCTATAAAAATAACAATAATCGAAAAATAGATAGCGCGCGGGGAAAGATGGGAAGAGGGAAAAGCCTTTTCTCTCTTTCCCCTTCCCATCGTGCCCAGCGCTTTCTTTTTTTCTCTCTCCCCAGCCTCCCTACACCACAAAGAGGCCTCTGCGGAGGAGAGAGTATGCTGCCGGAAATGCAAAACAAGTAGCCTTAGGACCTTAGATAGTATAGTCAAAGGTTAAAAATTTACCATCGACAAAGACCGGCACGGAGCAAAGGCGTCTTCACTCGCTATCACTAGCCTGCGAATACAGCCGTCTTTCCTTGCTCCTCGTTGCTAGGGAAGTTTCACCAGGAGGGACCTGGCGAAACGTCCCTAGCAGCCAGGTGCGAGGAGAGACGACTGTTTTCGCAGGCTACGCTATCGCCTCATTAGGGACCTTAAGCAAGGAAGGCGACGACGGCAGTGAAAACGTCGGTAAAAAATGAATTTGCGTTCTTTCAAACTTAATCGCGTCTATTTGGACCCGCTCCATATGTCAAATGCAGGCGACTTTTCCTGGAGTTGAATTCTTAAGGATTTTATTCAGGTTAAAAAAGATGAAGGAAAATTCGTCGTCGTATGTTCACGTCCTCCATAAAACGGCAAATTAGGAGGTTTCACGTCGTACAGTGGACGTCGAAGAAATGTACTAAAAAGCGTGATGCACGCACAGAGCTGTTGTTTTGATCACTAATCCTATTGTTTTTTTTGAAGTCGTCGTTGTGGTCGTCGTAGTAGTTGGTTAAGCTCCCTAATATTACCGTTTTGTTGCTTTAAGCGAATTCTAAATTTGTTTTCCTAGCGAGCCTGCACTAAACTGGTCACAGGGGTTGCGGTTTATACAAGTAAATCAGTCGCAGTGGCCTCAGCCGGTTTCGAAATAACCGAGGCTGAAGCCCTCTCGTCACATCTTTGTTGGTTCCTTACAAGGAAAGCTGCTTGTTCTATCAACCTGAATAAAGCCATGATCTTGTAGACTGAATACTAGACTGTAAAACACTCGGTTTTTTTTCTCAAAATCGGTTTAGCCTAGCTTAAGAGTCTAACACGCGCTAAGTGCGCGAGCATGACACACCCGTACGGCTTGCTCTCCGTTTTCAGCCTCGCTCCGGACCTTTTGTTTGACTGCTCTCGGGTGGTTGAATACGCAAAAATAAGGACTGTTTTGCAGTCTGACTTAAGACAAGGCCAGTGACAAGATTGACAAGTTTCTAGTCATATCATTCAGTAAATTCATTTCTATCTGAAATTGCCCCGAGGGAAACGCCACACGAAAAAAGAGTAAAGCGCCCTCAGTGACCGGCTTGGTGGCAGCCTGTGAAATTGATATCAAGGAACTCATTAACGTTCTTACTTTTGAACAAAGCTTTACAAGCTTTGCGATGCTCGTTTTGTTGTACATCTCGTCAATTTGACTTCTGTTCACATTAGGCACAAATATCTGAAAACAAACAGATATCATGTCAACACTATAGGATGGGCAAGGGGAATATAATAACCCGAAAAAACGCCGATATACCCCAAATTTTTTTCCCAAAGAGCCCTTGATGAAAGAAGCGGAGTAACCCATGCACCCGAAAACATTGGTAAAATGGGGCAGAAAATGAACTGTTTATCCATTCAGATTAATACCGTATACCCAAGCTTGCTGTATACCAAACTCTGGCTGACAAGCCTGTTGTTACGCTCTTAGGTGCAACCTCGTCGCCAGGGCGCTTTTCCCTGGCCCACCTCCAAAGCCAGGAAAAAGCGCCCTGGGGACGAAGTTGTCTTAGGTGTTGCCTTTCTTTCAGTTGTAAGCCATTCGTTTGTGTTGTTTAACCGCAGTAAAAAACGCGAGGCGGGGAACACGCTCGAGCGCCACGTGTGACTGACGACACGGTGCACAGTGCGTTTTTTCTTCCCAATCCACCTTCCTGCCCCGCTCTCTGCTTTTGTCTCGCGTTTCATAGCCTGGCTTGCTAGCGGTATTAGGTCTCCTCGACATGGCAGAGGTTTGGCCGCCAGAATAAGCCGAAACGATCAGTGGCAAGCACTGGCGTGAAATTTGTTAAGCGCTAGGTCTTCGCCACCAGAATTTTGCTCTTACGCAAAGATCAGTGAACGATCCCGTCTGAAAGGTTGGTTTACAACCAGCCACCTTTCAAAGTGCAACTGGGCAGAAGGGAAAGGTTTCGCATGTCCCCCCGTTATGTCTTGAGGATTCCGGAATCTGGAATTCTGGGTCTTGGAATCCGGAATACAGCTCAAGGAATCCGGAACCCTCATAACGATTGTAATCCGGAATCCAAGGGAGCGATCCATTCAACCAAAATTTCCGGAAATTTCGGTCCAAAACTCAATGGATCGGTTCGGTCCAACTGGAAAAGTTTCGAAAAAACGGGTCTACCTTTTGAGGTGGACCACTTTTCCCGGTTGGACCGGTCTGGATTTTGGTTGAATCAGGATCGTGCCCCAAGTTCCACTGACAAAGGATCCAGAATCCAGTATCTAGAATCCGGAATCCATGGCGTGGAATCCAGATTCCAAGACTCTCTTGGATTCCTTTACATGGGGCGATCAGTTAGAGTTTAGTTGAGAAGCTCAGTGCGTTTAGATCCAAACCTTTGCCAGCTTCATTTCGAACTCCAGTACATCTCTCATCTGTCTTTCCGTTTCATTTCTGTCCCTTCCTCCCAGCAAAACGCCAACAGTAGTCATATACTTCAAATATGCTACAAGTTTCTGGGAAAAGCATAAAAAGTGACGGCATCAAGACATCTCATAACACAGCAAGAATCAGAGCAAAGCCGAGAAATTGTTTGCTACAGTAAAAACCTGCATACAAGAAAACCCATTTTCGGGTTTCAGGCTGTTTGGGTTCTTATATATCGGGTATTTTAGGTGAAATCAGCCTGAAAGTGTTCTTAAGTGTTCTTAATTGTTTACTTCTAAAAACATGTAAGGGATTTACTAACTATGATGAAATACAACTTTGAATTAAACTTGAGACACACAACATTAGAAAATAAATTGCACAACCGAGCCAATCATTGCCCTGTCTGTTGAAAATAAAGGATGTGACTGACACTTTGACAAATGGTGACATTCATTTTATTGCATATTTTCATGTAATTATAAGACTTTTAATTCCAAATACAGTTGTTGTACATTTGCTATACACAGCAAGTGAAATTACTAGCATTTATACAGAGATCTTAGTGCAATACCACAGTAGAGCTACAGACACTGTTCTATCAAACAGCAAAGGGAAGAGTTATATATAAGAACAATTTTCAATTTTCAGGCTGAATGTGTTCTTATATATATGCTCCTTTTTTTTACCAAATTTCAGCCTGGGTGTTCTAAATCCACATGTTCTTGTTTGCGAGTTTTTACTGTATGACTTTTCTAAAAGTCACAGCAAGCGAAACTTACCGGATCAGACATGTTCTTCAGATAGTAAATTCTCGACAGCGAAAGTCCACCTTGATCGACCTATAAAAAGAAATGTGTGACAGCTACTCTCAACCGCGGCTTGGACGCGACTTTTGTAATCTCCATGTAAAGACGCGAAATATTCTTAACCTACCTTTATTGCATTTTTTGAGGAATTCTTGTCATCGGCATCCACCTCCGTTGCAAAGAAAGCAGACACTGAATATATCTTGTGAACTTTCTGAAGCAATTTTGCGAAGTTAAACTGGGTTTTATTCCAAACCTGGGTTACATTCCATCCACCGAGACGATTAATAATGTCGAGCAGCGGTTGCGAGCCGACTTTGTTGATAGTTGCCTCATCCATACAGGCGTCATAGAACGTCTTCGCTTTCTGTGTAGCTTCAGAAGTCAAAGACGACCCCGTCAAGATTTGCTTTACAATCCTTTCGTTATCTTCCTCTAAGACAGAATAAACACCCCAGAAAGACTTGCTTTCAGGAATAGGGTTGTTTTCAACCCATCCGCCACAAGCATATTCGTAAAAATTTTCACAAGGATCAACCGATCGGTTCATAGAGTGAAAAATATGATAGGCGGCGTTTATGCAGCCCTCAGTTACGCATGTAGTTTGTTTTGTTTTTGAGCAAGGTTTAGCCGAAGGTTCTTTGCCATTTTGAACTCCTGGTTTAGACATACACTTTCCACCCCTTCGCGTCAGCAAAGCAAGAAGGATGATACAAATAATTGTAAGTACTACGATAATGGCCACCAGAACAGTGGTCTTTTTCCTCCAGAGAATGTTTGAGCCAACTGCCGATGATGATGTAGATGTTGCAGAAAATCTCACTTTGTGTTCGCCTTCTCCGCCATGCGTGAAAACGAGAGCAGTGTCTCCGTTTCCGATGAGGTGCTGGTCGTCGTCCATCGAATCTTCGCTGAGGAGAGGAATATTCGTCGTTCCGTCACTTGTTTCAGCGCGAGTGTAATCTGCTCGGCAGTGATTCGCCATTCAAATTGATTACTCGCAAAAATGACACCCTTGCTTTGCGAAATGAGGCGATTTTGTAATTTTAAGATGGCCGCTTTTATCGGAAGATGATTCTATGTGGCAAGTCAATAGATCTGTCAAATTTAAACAGCAAGTCACACAAGTAATCTTTAGCTCTCGTATTTCACTTCCGTGGATTGCTGATGAAAAATCAGCAACTCTCGGCGATTTGGGAGGAAAAACAGATGAAAATAGACATTAATATAATTGATACCACGCGAAGTTCCACACTTATGTAAATCTTTAGCAGCCGGAAACTTCGCTCCATTAAGGTATTGTTGAACATAAAAAAATGCAAATGAATAGGACGAATCTTTAATGTCAACAAATCGCTTGCGAGTGACCTTTCGGGAGGGGTACGTGTGCCCCTTTTTTGCCGTCATCATTATGATACCGCAGACTTTTCGGACCTATTAAATAATGATTTTTTGTACTGGAATAATAGAATAACGAAATTTTCGATCGGGAACAGCCTATTCTAGGCTCCAAGATAGTTGGGAAACGGATCAGACGGATCGGGAAAAAAGTGCGAAAAACCGCGGGAGGACGGTCTAATGACAGAGGGTGAGGTGGAATTAGCAACACTCAGTAAATTTAATTCTTCTTCACACCCGATAATGTACCACATCAACTGGAATCAGCTATAAAGTCAGGCGCTCCCCCCCCCCCCCCCGCCCCCACCCCCGACAAGCCCTCCCACGAAAAGATGAGTACATCTTACCCGGTAGCCAAGCCGAACACGGAATTCGTTTCATTTCATCTTGCTCACTCGGGGATTCAGCCATACAATAAAAAGAGAAATCAAATGGCATGGTCCTGGTAAGGTCAAGAGAGAATGAATTGCCCGATATTTTGATTTGAGAAGCGCAATTTCATCGGGGACCACGAGAGAGCTGGAAAAAACAATTCCCAAACTCTTCCGGCTCGATGGGGCCGGTGGAGACCTGGGAAGGGTTAGAATAAAGCCCGAGAATGATCACGTATGTTACGAATTTTCCCCACTATTTCGTGAACTGTCGAACAGAGCACGTACGAGCTTGCACACCATCATGGAATTGAGCAAAGTTGCTCAAAATCTTATAAAATCTGTTGCTTCTGGAGAGGTAGGAAACGCAATCGCTTGCTTGTTTTCATAGAAAAGTTGCTCATTCACTTGTTTGCTTGGATACATGTCGTTTTTTTATGTTGCATGCCCCATGGCATGCACCTTTCAAGACCCGCCCAGCGTTTTGCTACTTTCATTGAAAGGAGAGCTTTATTGTTGGCATTTCGTCGGTTCGAAGTGATTTTTTGTTAGTAATTTATTGTTGTCTTCCAACCGTTTTAAAAGTTTTTTCTTTCTGTTTCTGATTACGTAACCCGTGACATCCGAAATGTGTTTCTTCACGCTTTACACGTGAATATGCAAGTATCCTTGATCTCCAACGAATCTGTTAAGAATCGATTGAAGACTTGAGGCATTTAATTCTCGTGTTTGGGAGACTAACTGCTGTTAAAGTGTTGTGGTAGCTGAGATTCTGCACAGGGCAAACATAAGCTTAACTTTTTGAATATATTAGCTTTAATACCCCACCCACCAACCTACAGTTTAAAGAAGAAAAATATACCATTGAACCAACTTGTGTGGGTATCATCCACGCCTCGCAGTTGTTAAAACGTGCTTAGCTATCCACTGGAGAAATTTCTAAATCACTATCCACTGGATAACACAATACCAGGAGCCCATAACCTGAGTCAGCAACTTCCATGCGCTTGTGTCACAAAGTTTTCATGGACCAGTTTATTTTTAGAACGGTTTTGGCGTGAATTTTGAATACCTTTTAAATTCCACAAACCAGTCGGCAAAACCTACAGACCTGAAAATGATATTTTTTGCCTTTTAATAACGTTAAGTTTTCCTTTTTGATACCTTATACTTCAAATGCGCTCATAGACATGGTGGAGATTCTATTTTCGTGGGCAAAAGTGCACTAAAATGTGTATAAAAATAAACTGGTCCATAAAAAAGCCGTGACATAGGCCTAGTATGGGAGTTTCTTGCTCGGGGTTATGGGCTCCTAGCAATACTTATCCACTGGTTAGTGATTTATCCAGTAAGGCTCTGTCCAGCTTTTAAACAACTGGGGTGAGGTAAACTTGATAATACTGGCCCAGGTTTTTTGATAGTGTAAATTATAAAGCCCATGTCATATTGCTGCATATTTTGTCAGAAGTTCACATCTTGCTGTAAAAAATTAACTGTCCCTAATAGGACTTGAATAAAAGTTATTGTATTTAGTGAGGTTCCTCTGGAAATACTTCCCTTGTTGCTGAATGAGAAACCCAAACCTCCATGGTATTCGCAATAGAGATGACAGAAGTTTGGGTTGTGGGATTTATATTGTGGTAAAAGTGGAGCGGGACCTTCCTTCCACACCTTGTATAAAATGTCTGAAGCCTTAAATTCAAACATTTGATTAGTTGTTCTCAAAAGTCCCTCACTTCTCATTTCTGGTTCCATAAGTAGTAGTCACTCATATTTTAAGCATCACACTAAAATATCGTTTGAGCTGGAATTGTGGTCGCAAGTCTAACATTTCATATGTATTGTTTGAAACAGATGGTTGAGCTTCAGAGCTTATGGGCCACGCAGACTGTAGTGGTTGTCTTTCTACGTCGGTTTGGATGACAACTGTGCCGGCTGTGGTCGACTGAACTTAGTTCAGTCAAACCACAGCTTGATGCACATAACGTGCGCCTGTGTGGTGTCGGATTGGAGGAACTTGGCCTTGAAGAGTTCCAAGAAAAAAAGTTCTTCACTGGAGGTTAGTTTGGTCCCAGTGTGTTAAAGCATCCTTTTGAGCAAGTTGAAATGCAGAAAAAAAAAATCATTCTGGACTAAGTAATTTGCCTGCTTACTTTATTAGAAGGTGGATCTCATTTAGCAGCAGCTTGTATATCCTTGACAAAGTTATTTAAATGTAATTTGGCCATCTGAAAGAGTCACCATCTCTTGCTTGGTAAACTTTCAAAGTTTTGTTAAGTTTTGGTACCTGAGGGGAAAGGTGGAGGTTTCAAAACTGCTCTACAGGCAAATAGTAGGGCTAATCTGGGGGTGGGGGGGGGGGGGGGGCGGGAATGTACCAGTCATGAATTTTTGTATGACTGGTGATAAACACCATACTCTCTCTTATGTTATAGAAATTCTTGCTTTGTTCCACAGAGTTGTTTTTGGATACCAAGCAGCAGATTTACAAGGACTTGGGATTCAAAAGGTGAGGAATAGCAAGACTGGCTTCTAAAATATTGTTTGCACACTAAAGCAATGAAACTATGAAATGCAGAGAGAACATATTGTGAGTTTCATGCAGCAGGACCCAAACATTTCATAGTCACTCTAGGGTATATCAGCATGCAAAGAAAGTTGTGTCCAATATTCCAGGGCTAGAGAAGTTTGCTATCAGTGCTGGGTTGTTCAAAGCAGGGTTAGGATAACCCAGGGTTAGTGCAAAATTTGAATTCAGATATGAAAGCTTAAAAAGCAAATTGAGTTTTATTCTTTTTGCCTACAATTTGATGATTGGATGCTCTAAAAAGAATAGAGAAAATTATCCAGGAAAATGCTTTTGAACAAAAGGAAAAGAAACCCAGGTTAAAATTTAACCCTGGGTTAGCACTAATCGGCCTTCAAACAACTGGGCCCAGGTTAGTGAGTTCTGTTCTTCTTGCCCAAAGGGCAAGTGAAGTTGTTTGGGAATTCAAAATTACCATAGAAAAGAACTGTAATAATCCTGCTTATCAAATTTTGTTTGGCGGGGGGGAGTGGGGGCTAGTGAAAATGACTCTCGCTAGTGCATGGTAGCTGCAGCTTGCCCAGTGGGCAGTTTGTAGAACTGACTTTCTTTGCACTTGGCTGCATAATGTAAGTAACTAAGGATCACAATGTGCTGCTAAAGCACAAAGCTAATAAGATGCAGTTTATTACATGACCTTTTTGTTGAACAAGAACTAGGTGCCTGAGAAAAGGGCATTCTGGCCTTGAAAACCTTGTAGTATTATTTTCTTATTGAAAATTGTGTTAAATGGGTGTACTGGTTGAAAAGCTTCAGCTAAACTTCAATGGCTTTTTGGCAAAAAATGCATTTGAGTGGCAGAACTTAGAAAAAAGGAAAGGTCTTCTTGTGCTCAAACTTTGGTAAGTTTGTTCATTTGCTTTGTTTAGGTACAGCGCATTAACTGTCCTTGGTGGCTTGACAGCTAAAGTAACAAGGTTAAATATATCCAAGGTGATTGCTTAATTTTAAATACCTTTAATCTACTGAAGTCACAGTTTATTTGAAGTTTAACAAGTATGGAAAATAATGGATGAATGTGATTTCTGGTAAAGTTGACTGCAGAAAGTTCGTTTTTTTCTGTTACATTTCAAATTTGTGAAATAGATGGTGATCATTTTTTAATCATGTATTTATGGTGCAAACAAGGTGATTCTCTATGATCATAAATTAAAGTTCTTTATTTTGATTCAAGTGTGTTATTCTCTTGTGGGTGCCTTTCATTATTACTCCTGTATGTGTGGTTCATATTTTCATTTTGTGTTGTTGTCTGCAGGCAAACTCCAAAAACATAAAAGGAAACTTAAAGGGTGATGGAATGCTAAATGGAGGCATGCTGATAGTGACAGCAGGGGGAGAGAAAGTGTTGCTCAGCCACAAACAGACTTCACCTGGAGATCATGTCCCTAATGAGAAAATTCTTGAGGTTCTTGGTATAGAAGTTGAAGAGGGAACAAAAGAAGAGAGTGGATCAGCACCAGAGGGCGTGGCAGCCGAAGGGGGCTCAGAGAAATAACTTACTAAAAGATTTGCTGAAGGGTTGGGAGTATATCTGTCACTGTACATAAATTTTTATGCATTGGACTCAAATTGTTACACAGCTACTACTACTACTGCCACCACCGAGCTACATCCCAGGTTGCGGTGTTCCTGAAAGCTGGATTAGTGCTAATCCAGGATTAAAAATTTTGTTCCATTTTTGTATCACTTTTATATGCATTGCATAGAGTAACATTCTCTGTTATCATCACTAAATCTTGGAGTAAAGACACAATCAGTATTTTGAAAGCTCAAGGGGTGTGTCATTAGACAAGAAGACCTTGCTAAAACTTTGGCTTAATCCTGGGTTAGACTTAACCTGCCTCTTTCGAGGAACCAGGGCCAGATGTATATGATGTGGTTCAATTTTGTCCTTGGTTTAAATTTTCTTTTCTTTTTTCTCAAGCTCATTGTCATGCATTACCATATAATTTTACTTCCATTCATAATAAATAATATTTGTTACCCCACTAATCAGAATATACTTTGTCACTTCTATACTCTATACCAAGCTTAACTGCTTTAAAACTACCGGTATACCCTGCACAGTAGCCTATTTCCGTATGATTTACTGGATCCCATTACTTATTATTAGTAAGTTCAAGTGAAACCACTTTCATGACAGTTATGCTCGACTGTAAACCCTTTAATAACTGATAGGGGAACAATGCAGTGGATAAAACCTAGAGTGACTTTTGAGAAATTTATTGCTAGATACACCCACCAAATTGCCTTGTGATTGCTTGGGAAACAAGAGCAAGATTTGACATTATGTTGCAAGTCACTTATGGTGTTATTTCATTTGCCTTTATTGCTATGATCACTGTTAAGCAAACACTGAGAGAGATTTAAAGGCATATGGCAAACATCTCATTTGCACCACTTGACCAAGTTTTCCCTCATCCATTTGAACGATTTTGTCTACTCACTTCGTAATTTAAAAAAATTGCAGCTGGAATCTGGAGTTTGCCATAATTTTGAAACATGATTCGATCTCTCTCTGTTATTAGTTATTAGTGAGTGATTTTACTTAACCGTGATATAGATATAGTAAGAGTACTATGCAGTACCACACTCTAATTTCATTGTTTTCTTTTGTTTACTTGTATATTTAGTATTATTGGTGTTTTTACGGGTTAAGTAAAATCACTCTGTATTCTTGCTTTGCCAGGAGGTTAAAGTAGATGGCTAAATAATTGTGTAATAATTTTAGTAGAAAGTGTGAAGCATATAAATAAACTTAGAAAGCCAGATAAGTAAATTTTGTTGCCTACAGCTCTTACACGTTTTAAGTAATTTTAAGTGCCTAAATCTGCACTCCTTTGAATCTGGCTTTTAATGGCAATACCTAGCACATATTTTTTAATAACAAATGTAGGAGGGAAAAAAAAACAAAAAAATCTAAAAAATGATTATAAGTAATTCTTTGTAAACAAACTCTTTTCCCAAAAGAAATCAGGAGCCGTCATAAAATTATGTTAGAAATATATATGCCTGACTTTTTCTGATTTTTTTTAGAGTTCACTTTGTTTTCGGTGGTTTTATGAAGCCATTATGTTAAACTCTCTTGGAGCAGCATAAATGGTGGATGACTCTAATAACCCTGGCCACATTGTTGGACTTCTAAATCCTTTGGTCAATTTGAATTGTGTACCTTGATTGAAACACATGCTTTACATGGTACATCTAAGCTATTATTTTGCCCTTAGGGATTCTAAGTGACATATTTTATTACTAGAACGCTTTCTGTAATTTTGCAATGAACTGTGTTGAATATAATAGGAAAGGAGGATATTTAAAAAGAAAAAGAATTAAATATATAATCAAACCAAACTGTTATTGTTGTCTTCATTATCGGTGCCCCTTTTCCCGTTCCGTAGAAACGAAACTTGAGTAAACTTTGTCAAAGGAGATAATACAACACCCCCTTAGCTTACGTATACGCGTAGCAAGCGTTTCCGTTTGGTTTCGCAGCAAAGGAAGACCTGAGGGACGGGATTTCCTCCCCGCTCTTTTACTCGCACCATTTTTTGCGCTGTCTTTGACTCTAGTTCCTCATTCTCCGAAACCGACCGGAAACGCTTGCTACGCAGGCTGCACCCCGTCAGAAAAATAATAATACAGCGCTGAATAATAATAATGGGAAAAAATACCCAAAGCAAGCCGTGCTACTTCATCATAAAATTAAGCCCTTTCAGGAGCTTTCACAGGATTGTAATAAAAAAGATCCTCGGGTTTTTATTTATGTCATAGTTTTTATAACAAACAAAACAAAGAAGGATCAAGGTTTTTGCAAAAGCTTGACCCTTGACCCTATTCTATACCAAAGTGTTTTTATTTTTCCTTTGTAAGTTAGTTTAATTTGTTCAGTGTTTCTCTTCAATATTATCGATAATTTATCACAACACATTAACTCACTGTGGTATTTGTGCTTCGTTCTTTTATAATTTCCATAAAAGGCAAATGCTTGCTAAATTTATGTTTCAACAAAATATTATACTGCGCTCGTCGGGTTATAATCCTTTTAAAGTTTAGCAAGCCAATGAAAAGACGTGTTATATCTGATTAATTAATCTTGTCCAATCAGGATGCAACTTAAAATTACACTTCAGCCAGATTAATCGTGCAGTGGAATGTTCATATCCAGTTGCTTTCGCACCAAGTTCGACGGAGACCCTTTTCTGGGGGTGTGTAGTTTATTGTAAAACTATTACCTTGTGATTTTCCTAACATCTTGTAAAAATATTCAGCCACTATGTCAGAAACAGATGAACTGGCTCGCAAACTAGCTCATCGCCAAGCGCTGAATGAAAATGAAGAAATGCCTAGACGTCAGCTGAAAGTCTTCAACCCGTACACGGAGTTCAAAGAGTTTACAAGAAAACAGATCAAGGATTTTGAGAAAATGTTTAAGACGTAAGTGTCAGATCACTTTGATGTCTGTTACCTTATACTCAAAACGGTATTTAGAGTAATAGAGAAGAGGATTGGCCTTCACTAGTCCAGAGGGAATTCAGATTTTTCGCTTTCGAATTCCTACGAACTAATCGCATCCTGAAATCGATAGCTGTCCATCTGTGTAGATTTGGAAGGTCGTGACATTCTCCTGTAGACTCAACAGTTTATCTTTTAGTGGTTTGAAAATGCTAAAAGAACAGCACAAGTTTAGGTTTTCTATTACAGTGGAACGTTTAATGTATACGGACTATGATACTGTATTTAATTAATTACATGGGTTTAATTATTATTCAAGGCCGGCCAGGGTTTTGGGGTATACTGTATATTTGGGTATTTAATTTCAGGTATACAGTATTTTTATGCTTAAAATTGGGTATAAAGTATTCCCTCACGGCCAATTTTGGGTATAAAGTATACCGCGTTTTTCTTAATTTTGGTATTTTACACGAGTTTTAGTGTAATTTTTGGTGTATTGGAAGGTTTATTTCGGGTATTTTGGTATTCCACTACCCCCTCCCCCCCCATGGCCAATCCTGATTATTCTCTCAAAATATTTCGCTATTTCTGATTAGTTCCAATACGGCAATTATATTCCATTTGTAAGATCCAATCTAGCCTGTGCCACAGACAAAACTAAACTTAAGTTAAGTCCATCTGCAAAACAGCACCAAACTCCTTGTTCTGCTGAGCCCCCACCTGTATACTGGGATTTGAGTACATGCCATGATTAGCCTGTTAAAAAAGCTATTGTTGATTTGCCAACCAGGTTGAAAGGAAATTCGAAACGCATTTCCAGTAATTCGTTGAGTCTGTAGGGGACCCAGGTCAAGGATATTGGCACTGCTTCACAGATGTTACTAACTGGGGTTTGATTACACCTACAACGCAGGCTATCCAACATCTAGTCACCATTTCCAGGCGTGAATGCAGAGCCCAAGAAAATGATCAGAATAAGAAGTAGCCTTATTACTGACTAAACCTGAATGGAACAAATATTAGAATATGCAAACAATATTGTTCCAACGGTGAATGTCACCTACATTTTGAGGAGAATTTGAATGGAAAGACATCTGTTCATATTCTGAACCTGTGCTGAAAAACAGGCAGATGCTTTGAAGAAAGTTTGCAAGGACATATGAAGGGATGTCAAGAACTTAATAGAAATATTTTGAATTAATTAGCGTGCGAGCTCTATGGGGTGCTTGGGCAGCAGGGCAGGAAAAGAAAGGAGAACTTGCAACTACATCTCTGAAATTTGAATTCCACCTCCAAGTGATTTGCTCTGTCTGACGCTAGCTTGGACAACCAAGTACTAGGGCTCCTTCAGGTTCAGTGGAGCCAAGATCTGGAACACGCATTCATGTATGTGAGACACTCAAACGGAAGAATATCAACACTCCGGGCTGGTTCTTCTCTCAATCAAACATATGGCTGCTTGAAAAATACAGCGATTTGAACTAAATTTGTTGGATTTTGTGGCCTCCTGCAAGCCTGAATGACAAGACCACTAGTTTTGCCATGCAATCTCATCACACAAGCTTCCCCAACTGAAATATTAATATGCCCCTGGGGAGAGTGGGTAAGGTGGTGTGTAATGGGGGATCTATATGGTATGTGGTTTCTTTCTTTAGGTACGACGTTAACAATGATCATTACTTAGACCTCATGGAGATGAAGCAGATGATGGAGAAACTAGGTGCACCTCAGACACATGTTGGGCTCAAAGCCATGATTGCGGAGATTGACGAAGACAATGATGGAAAAGTCTCTTTCAGAGAGGTAATCATAATTCCAGTACTTCGTTTTTTTTTTTTGCATTATAACTGCTTCGGGAGTGGGGTGGCGTGTTTGAATTAATTAATGCACCACACTTTTCATTTAATTTTTTTTTTCAAGACATTCGTTATGCTGATTACAAAGAGCTAATAATTAAAAAGAAACTAATAACAAAACCCCAAACAACCGTAATAACAGAAGGAGAGAAAAAGGGAAAAGGATCACATACTTACAATTATCTACAGTTCCCAATTATATACGTTACAGTCAAAAAACAGCCGCGCAATGGCTGAAAAGTGGCTTATTTTACAAATAGTTAATTAATACTTAGTGATGTGGTTATTTAATTTTGTTGCAGTTCCTTTTAATCTTCCGTAAAGCAGCAGCTGGAGAACTAGATGAAGATTCAGGCCTGAGTCAGCTTGCTAAACTTGCTGAGGTTGACGTTGATGAAGTAGGTGTATCTGGGGCTGCCAAATTCTTTGAAGCTAAAGTTAAAGAGCAAGCATTTTCAAACAAATTTGAAGCAGAAATTCGCCAGGAACAGGAAGAGAGGAAGAAGGCAGCTGAAGAAGCTAAAGCTAGGAAAGAAGCATTTAAAGCCAAGAAAGCAGCATTTGGTGTTAGTTAAAATAGAAAAAAGTCAATTCAAGCAGTTTTAAATTTAATTGTCTAGATATCAAAATTGGGCAGTTTTGCAGTGACTGAAAAGTGTTCCAGATTTTGATTGGTTGAGATTAGCAGTAATAAAATTAAAAGGTCAAAAAATCAACTGAGCATTTAAGTCATTGTTATCAGCTAACAGCTAGTGAAGGCTAAATTGAGACTGAAATGAGAAAAATTGCTGCTAATTAAAAGTTACCCCTTTTCCTTTTTTGTGGCTGTTGGATGTGCAGCTTTATTTTAATATGCAGTGTTGTCCTTTACTGGAACCTTTTTAAATCCTAGCAGTTCGTGGAGGTGTTTTTCCTCATACCATTGCTGACTAAGACATACCCTTTTGGCAGAATCCCTTTTTGTTAGCCTACGTGTAGCCGCACCCTCTCCCCAAAACTTAGTCTGGGGGAGGATGCGGCTACATGTAGGCTACCTTTTCTCTTCTTGCTCAAGGTGGAGAAAAGGTGGCTCTACCTGAATTATTTATCGCATCAAACCTTTGAGGTCGCCACACCCCAAACTTCTGGACTAGTCAATCTTGTTTTCTCTCATCAAACCGGTTCTTTTGAGTGCGAGCATCTGTTTATTGATAAACCGATGGTCCTAACCGAGCCCGCTAAAGCAAAGACACGGCTGTTAGGCCTTGGTTCGAAACTACATCCTAGCAACATGCAGTCAATGCTCCACAAAGATCTTACTCAATTCATGGAGAGTCTTTCTCGAGTTAACATCTCTGCTGGCAGGGAGACTGAAGTTTCTTTGTGCAAAAATGTGTCAGCTCTTGCAGACTATTATTTTCTATTTGTTATGTATTGTGTTCCAGTGATCTCTAGCAACACATTCATTTTGGTGCAACTTTCCACTCTTAGCCAATGTTTATGAAGTAGGAGATTCTAAACTTTTCACTTGTTATTCACTGCTACATTACTTTTTGGAATGTCATTGCAAGACTTGCCATTAGGAATATAAACATTTCACAAGACATCATTAATTTTTGGCTATTGAAAGAAGAATGGCTACTTAATAGAATACTAATTTTTATTACTGGTGATAACCAAAGGTTAGAGAGTGCGGGCGACAACAATCGAAGGTGAAAATGCTTTTGCTCCATCACTGCAGTGCTTTGTGGAAGTTTCACATGACATATGGTCAAAACACACGTCATCAGATAGCGAGTGATAGAAGGTCCACACGTGTAATCAAATTGCGTTCTGTGCATTTCATTCGTTCTAGTGGAAGTCCAAACAAATACTGGCTACATACATGCAACACATGTGTATAACATCCTGGAGATTAGAATTGCGGGCAGTTGCAGTAAAATAGAATAATTTTGCCATTAGTATAAGTAATAGCATGATTTGTAGTGATATTTGGCATAAATACCACAAGTGATATTTCAAAATTGTTATACATAATTTCACGAGCCATTAGGGGAGTGAAATTTGACTTAATTTTGAAATTTCACGAGTGGTATTTATGCCAAATATCACGGTACAAATTATGCTATTATTTGGTTATACTTTTAACTACCTGCCAAGGGTTTGTAATTTTCACATGTAGGTATTTCAAATTAAGCTGAAATACCACTGCTCTAAGCTAATCAAATTGCAGAAATTTCTCATGTAGTATAAATATTATTATTATTTTATCCGTCAATTCCAGTGGTGCTAGTTTTCAATAGCTCTAGTTATATTACTGATTACATGGGTAGCCCAAGCCCGAACAGTTGATAAATAAAGCTTTGTATGGAGAAAAATGGTTTAACAACCATTTATCCTGATACAAATCTATTATGTTATTGCGGCTGTTGTTAAACATGTACATTGCAGATAGGCCCAGCTTGCAGGGTTGTCAGAAAATTTTGAAGTAGACAACTGAGTTGACAAAGTAAGCCGCCAGTGCTGGTGGCAGTGCTGAGTGCCCAGGCGCAAGCCTCTAGCGGGGTTTGGGGGTTTATATATTTTTCTAGACGCTCTGAAATGCTGTTTTCTGCACTATCCAGGCTATTTTCTCTCCAAAATTACTGAAAATCTTAAGTGTGTTATAAGGTGAATTACCGAGTGTAAGCATTAAATTTAACTGTGAGTGACACCAAAACAATTGCTGTAGTTTTCAGAAGATGTTTCTTAACCAGTCCAGGGATATTTTATTTCAAAAACGCCCCTGTATCTGTAAAGAAAGGCCAAGCGGATACCAACCAAGTAGGCGGTGATTTTCCCTTGCAGCCAGCTACTTTTGACAACCCTGGTTTGCTGCAGCAATTGCTGGATTTATGAATGGCTATTTGCATTATGAATGTGAAAGCATTACTAAAATGAAATAATAACAATAGTCTAGTACACGCAAGTTTTGGTTTGTTTGAAATTTAATATTCATAAACAGATAAAATAATACCATTTTAGAATGACATAGTAAACAAAAATGCACAATTACGAGACACATGCAGGGTAATAAAAATATTTTGTGTCGTACCATTTGCAAGTTGGAATGAAGCTTCATACTGGTATTTCTTCTAGAACTAAATAGTACACCTCTTAGATTTATTTGATTAAATAAGGGATGAAGAAAGTGTGATAAAACATTGTTGGAATAAAATTTTATATGTTTGTAGGAGTTTCTTTACTATGCAGACTTACCGGCCATAATTTATCATCTTAACCAAGAAACCCTCTTCATCTTCTCTTCTACTAAAACTAGATCCACTTAACTAGAGAGGGCCATACCCATAGAGCCAGTAAATTAGGGTACCCCTCCCTCTACTCAATGAAAGGCCTAATTGTTACAAAATTTTTGTCATATGCTAATTTTCCATTACAAGATAAATCATGCGCAATTCTTAAGGGTTTTTTTTGTGTAATAACAAATGTATCCAAGGCTGAATAATAAGTATATTTATTGATATGATAATCAATTTTGAAAGAACCTTACCATTACAACATGTGCCACCGACATTTGCAGTCCAGTAAACTTTGCAGACACACTTGTGGTGAAGATTGCGATGACCAATGTTGCTGGTGATCCCTATTTTTTTTTTTATCAGAACAGTATCCTAGGCGGTACTACCAGCTATGTCACAGGTAGGGCAGTGGCATATGGGAACCAGGCTAAATAATGTCCATCATTAGAAGGATTCAACTCCTAATCTGAGGGCCCTGTGAGGGTACAATTCTGACAAGCGACATGGCCTTGAAACAGCGTCATAGGAAAGCAGAAATGGCGACAAATGACACAAAGATGGGTTGAAACTGTGACAGCAACAGAGAAAAGTGCAAATACAGTAGGAAAATTTTGGCAGCGATATTGCTTCTTCCTCAATATGCGAAATGAAAGGTTTTGAAATTCAGAATAGGGACATCCATAACCCGCGTAAGGGTTGATTTCCACTGTCAAGCAATTTTTATGTGCATACATGCATGAAATTTACCCTTGCAAATAAAATAGAGGCAATGTATGAAAGGTCATACAGCTGTAAGTAAGCATAAAAGTAGAACCTCGCTCAACTTCACGTTTAATCTCAACGCTTTATATCTTGCCTCTATTTTATTTACGTGAATAAATTTACGTGTGTTGACGTGCGGAGCCAAAAATGCTTCAGTGGAAATCAACCTTATTAGGGTCTCACTCAGGGGTGATCCAAACTTAAACATAGAGGGGGAACTCAATAGAAATCAAGGGTAGGGCTTGAAAGGACAACTCAAAAGGGGGTGAAACCTCACGTTACCAAATAGACAAGTGGTAACATGAGGTTTCGCTCCCTTGAACCCAATAGAAAACCACAATAAAATAAAGGGTCCTACACCACTTGGCCACATTGCCTCCAAGATACAGATCTTTCACTTTATAGAATGATCTCCTTTCATCTTCACCTGAAACTAGATCATTACTGAAACTTCTTGTTCGATAAAAGATCAGGAAGATCTGCAACACTGTTAATAATGAAGTCCGGGCAACTTTCCTTAATGCATTCTAAACTTTGTGTACCAGTTAGAACTGCTACAGTCCAGCAGCCGGCATTCTTTCCTTCCTCTACGTCAGCTTTTGTGTCTCCAACTTTAACAACGGTACGAGGGTCAGTTATATCGAAGAATTTCATTGCAGTGTGGATCATAGCAGGGTGAGGTCTTCCGTGGCCTGCCTTTTCGGCGCTACATAGATAATCAACAAGATTTTCCCATTGCAATGTTGATACAATTGATTCTACCACACTGTGTGGAAAGCCACTGCCAACGGCAATCTTAACTCCCGAGGTTTTTAGCTTTACAAAAACGTCACTTGTCCCTGGAATTTCATTCTTAATCGAAGAGAGATGTTTTTGCAAGACATTTTTAAAGTCTTTAAAGACAACTTCAACATCAATGGCCGGAGATGGAGATAGCTCATTGTTCAATATGCTGCGGATGGCATCCTTTTTTTCCAATCCACGATATTTATTGACGGTTTCTGGATCGATTTTATAGCCATGATTCTCAAAGGCGTCTCTCATTGCAACAGTAACAAGGGGAACTCCTTCTATACTGTCATCTACCGTCGTACCAGCGAGATCAAACATTACCAACTTTAAGTTCCCCTCGTCCGCCATATTGGCCTTGTCACGAATGAGCCAGCGCTACCAATATCCTCCTGGATAGCGGTAAATCTAACCTAGTGTCCAAGGTCCCACAGGACAAAAACAACATGGCGGATTGTTTGAAGGTAGAATATAACTAATATCCTGAAATTCCAGGCTATTCTTTTCTATTATTGAGCTTTTCAGACTGAAAAATTATATTTTCCTTCTGCAGATACTAGTGCTACACGGTTACAGGTGAGAATTGTACAGTGAGGTCAAGTAATTCATAATCATGTCATACATCGTGAATCAGCTGTTGGCTGTTGTTTGCTGCGTGATTGTTTGTTTATTTGTTTTTTAATAAAGGGTTATGGCTTACATCAAAACCTTAGCATGCCCTCAACACAGCACACCCCAGGTATTGGACATTTTGAAGTCTGAGTTGTTCAAACTCTCTCATTTAAGTTCAAATATGGTTTTTAGTTTTGAGGGTGTGTGTGTGTGGGGGGGGGGGGGGGGCACGGGGGAAGGGGCAGGGTGAGGAGTGGTCATATCATCATAACGTACAGTCGAATGGCCCTTTCCCTGGACCTTGAAATGACCAAAGTTGTGGAAGAAAAGTAAATATTTATATTATAAGAAAACACTCTATTTAATTTATTACCCAACACACACCTTGCAGGGTCTTCTTCTCGAGCTATAACATTAAAAATTTCCATGCATCCCCCAACCAACTCCAGCTAAATCAATGGGTCAAATGTTATTACCTGGGGTATTTATTTACTCCAATTCGCCAATGCTTGCAGGGTTATAGCAACAGCGCGGGACACCAATTACTGTGGGTCTGTAACAGTCCCTCCCCGTGAGAGATAGACCACACTGCCTGGGAATATGTCCTTAACTCTTTTCAAATAGTGTGTGGCGTTTTAAATGTCCCACAGAATTTATATGTGCAAGGATTGTGAGACAGGGCCTACTGTTTATTGTCCTTCTCTGAGAAGACTAGAAAGTCTAACCATTTGCAGATGTCTTCACAAAGGCAGCACTTTCTGCCCAGTTATTTAAAGACCCTGTTGTTGGTCTGGCCGGGATTCGAACCAGCAGCCTCCCGCTCGGCAGAGCAGGGCTTATCCAACTGAGCTTATTAGGCGGCGGTTAAGGTAGAACTACGTTTTATACTGAATCATGCAGGTGATGTCTCCATTTTATTGATGCATAAAACTATTAATTTTGACATTTAAGGATTATCATTTTGTGGTCTCTTTGAACAGACAGAGTGCACAGACCTGCAAGGAGAAACTTGGCGCTTTTAGAAAAGGACTAAAAAAACTTCCTCTTGAATTCGGTGAGGGTAGATTTTGTCAACTAGAATTTATATACTTAAAATTTGAAATTTCCTCGCTTATAATTTACATGGGTTGTATGAATATTTTCCAATTCCTGTGAGGCCAAGGGGGTTTTCAATAAAAATTGGCAAATCGAAAAAATGTTTTTAATCTGCTATCTTCTTTTTTGCTTTTAACAATTTATAGTTTATATCACTGCTCCAAACAAAATTCCATCAGAGGGTGGAGATATAGCAATAAATGAAGGTATGATGCATAAAAAATTTGCCATAGAAAAACGTGAGTTTAAAGACAAGTAAAACTTTGCACTGATAATTCATAGTTATTATTTTTATGCAGGATCAAATGAGTTTGGCTGGTGGTTTTCAACAGAAAATGATACATATGACCCTCTTAGTCCTTCAGAAATCTCAAAAGGATATGAAGAGTCATTAGAACTTGTAAAAACAACTTTTGCAGACAAAGTATGTAGGTGTTGACTTTATTTGTAAATAAATGTCAAAGATATTTCTAATATTATTTTGATAATCAATAATTAACTACTCTCTCCACTTTTAATTTTTAGGGTCCTTTTGATGGTATGTATGCTCAAGATAGAACTGATTACTATTAATACTTTTGTTAATATTGACATTTATGGTACCTATTATGAAAAGAAAAACTTTTTTCCTTTTTTTCAGGCATTCTTGGTTTTAGCCAAGGCTCCTGCCTGCTATCAGTTCTTTGTGCTCTAAGGGAACAAGGTATATTTTTTATATTCTGTAGCGATTATGAGCTTCTATTTCCTGAGTTATTGATAATAATTATTGTTATATTAATGAATTGAATTCTTGCTTGAATGGTCTTAACCACCATCTTGCTGACCATTCATTATGTGTGTATTTTTTCCTTGAAACATCTGGTCCTGGTCGTTCAAAACCCTTATAGAGCCTTCCTCCAGATAAATCACTATCGGCCAGTTGATAAGTATTAAGGGAAACCATTATATAGCATTATCTAGTGGATAGGGATTTATCAGGTGGATAGTACTATCCACCTTTGATCAACTGGGGCCAGGTCAGGAACAAAAAATGTATAAACATGAAAAACTGATATTTTTGATTGTGTTATAGGGTGTCTAGATTTTAAATTTGCCATTCTTGTGGCTGGATTCAAATCTCGATCATTAGGTCACAGTGTGTATTACAATGCGCCAATCACTTGTCCCACTCTACATGTGTTTGGCGACACAGACAGAGTTATACCTAAAGGTATGTTATCTTTAGTCAAGACACTGGTTTCTTCACCCTCCTCTTCCCTCGATACGGTGTAGTCTGCACACGGACATCTTCTAAAGTTTTACTGGAGTTGTCTGTGTTACCTCTGCTACACAGGCACTCAAAGGGGCTTTCCATGTAAAGAGAAACTACTGAAAAAGTCAGTGCAGGCATATATTGGGTTGTAGAAGCTGGTGATTAAACTTTCAACTTTTATCTCTGCAATCTTTTTGTGCAATGGAAATCCAGGAGAGAGGGCTTTTGCAGAGTGAAGAATAAAAGGCTCTGCCATAGACTAGATCCTCTTTAAGTCTGTGATTTTGAGGCCACAGAGTAAAATTTATTCTCTGGGGTTCTTGGTCAAGCTGTCTTTTTGTGACATTGTTTCTTGTTGCAAGAC